>SNQJ01S0179807.1:4484-19483 GCA_010110895.2 Picea sitchensis | reverse complement strand
TTGGGTTTTCTTCCCCTAGAGGGTTTCCTAGGATAAATGTTGTGTCTATTGTGGATGTGTATTTCTCAGTGATCTTGTTCTTATTATGCTCTTATCTTATGAAATGAAAAGAACTATAATAATGGCATAAACATTAACATAAATGCTCCTAGCTTTGTATATGTGCAGGTCAAATCAAGAAAAACTAAAAGTTGGGTTTTGATCAAAAATGTCCAAGGATGGAAAAATACCTCTTAGATTCGATTTTGGAGCTTTCCAAGTGGTTGGTCAAATTTGGTCAAACTATGCCACTTGTGTAGAAAATCACAAGTAGTTTCATATTTCTTGGGATTTGTGCCTTAGATTGAGGATCTAAAGGAGGAATTCGACTTCCTACCTATAAATGTGGATCTAATAACCATCTTGTGGAGTATTTGTAGAACTTTTAGTTTGAATCTTTTTGTATAAATACCCCTACTCTTGTAACTAGTTAAAGAAGACACATATTCATGATCATAGTTTTTTGGTGAATAGAATAACTCTAGCATTTCAAGTTTGGGATCAAGTTGTTGTTCATATTTGTTGGTGTGATGATACTTTTACGCTGATACAAATACACTTTTAAGTTGAAGTAATCCAAGTGTACCAGTGAAGCATTGGAGGGCCCCCTTTGCCGAACTAGTACACTCTTTCCTATTTTCTTTTCAAGTAGATTCTAGTATATGTATCTTAGATTATTTTTCTTTGTTTATGAATTTGCTGTAGTGAAATATATGTGATGCTTGATATTATAAAACCATTCTCATATTGTGAATGAACTTCTTGAATGGGAATTCAGTATGCAGATGGCCTTTGAGCATTGAAGAATTGCATATTAGATTAATTCGATCTTAGAATTTCTGAAAAGTATTTTCATGTTGTGAATGAACTTCTTGAATGAGAATTCAATATGAAGATCTTCTTTGAAAAATAAGATGTTTATCATCGCTTCTTATATTTTCCATTCTTTCAGTTATTTTCATTTAACAAAGACTAGTGATAATTGCTAATGAATGAGAAAGAACAATGAATGAACTTCTTGAATAAGAATTTTGTTCTTTAGCATTAATAAGTATTTGATCTAGATTTGCATGCCTTTTTCTTTATGCTTTTAGGAAAGACTAGTGATGATTATTAATGAGAGAAGACAATGAATGTATCTCTTGAATAACAGTTTTGGTTTCTCTATTGATAACTTTCTGATCTAGCCTTAAATGAATCTTTATTGCCAATCAAATTTATTTTTAGGAACAATTGCTGATTAAAGCCATGAGATCCATGAACGAGAATTCTGAATAGAAGCTTAGATTCTCTTTCATATCCAACTCTTTAGATAAATTTTCATGCAATGATCAAATCTATCTTAAAACTCATATATTTTGAGTGCCAATCTAAGTCTTACAATCTCCGGGTTGACAATAAATGCACTCTAATTCACTTGAGTAGATTGGAGCCTAATAGAGGGTTTCTTGGGCGTGCGAGAATGATTGTGTTCAAGAGATACAAGCTCGAGACCCAACTTTATATACTCTGACCTCAGTAGGGACATGCAATGAAAAAATGATCAAGAGCAGGCTGCTTTGATACCACTGATCCAGATTATGTTTCGACACAAAATGAGAGTGGAGATATAATAAAGAAATGCACAGAGATATCATGGATATCCAATAATATAACAGAAATGTATCATCTATGTAACCATAAACATAGAGATACAATAATACAAAATTTCTATTAATTAAAGAAATGTACAGAGACTGTAAAAATCGAGAGTGAAAGACTCGCTAGAATGGTGGCAACTTATCTCTGAGAAGAGATGTGATGGCTACTTGCATTCGCACGAATATGATTATTACAATGAGGCTTTATGGGGCTTGTTAACATAAGTAAAATCCAAAACCCTAACCCTGCAACATGAAAATCCAAAAGGTTTGCAGGCCTCTATGGGGTTAGTTGATACGTCAACTTCCCAGGGGCATAAATTTTACATCCAATCTTCGTTTAGGGTGATTGATACATCGTTGGAAAGGTCTAACCAAGAAGAAAAATTTTCTACTAGTCCAAGATAGTGCCTCTACTAATATCCTGGACCATGAATCCCTAAAAAACATCGTTTAGGGCCTCAAAACGACCCCAGAAGTATGGAACCCGAAAAATTGTCGAAAAACTGCCAAAATGGAATACTGGTTTTTGAGCCCGTAGAATAGGTGAGTGGCCACCGATATCCACATGAATCAATATTCCCTCCTTAGGAAGAAATGGTATCCATTGCATTGAGTTTTCGGGGGAGGGAGGGAAGCATCTACTAAATATGGATCTTGGTGAGCTGCTTGCCTTGCTAGAGATGTTGTGTTGCTCGGTTTGTGGAAGGATGCAACAAACCTATTGCTGGAAGGGTTGACTATGTTCAACCATTCCAGATATCTGAGAATGATTGTGTGCATAAAAAATCTTTTCGTTTTAATGAAATATTGTCGACCTGCTTCTAGTGGATAGAAGGTACTTTGGTCAAGGTTGTAGTGGTTGCAGTATCCTTCTGTTCCCCTTTTAAATAGATTGTGAAGAAGATGGATTTTGTAGTATGATATACTGCCTTGTAGCACTGTTTAGGTGGGAGAATAGTTGGAACTACTTCTGGTATTATGTAGATATCACCCCCTAGATTAACAATGACACTACAGGGTCGAGACTCATAGATACCATGGCGCTTCCACATATATGGTTGGCCCAACAAAACATCACAGACATCCAGTGGGGAAACATCACATAATACCTCATCCTTGAAGGGTTGGATTTCGTATGACAATTGACATTGCTAGCTGACACAAAGATAATGTCCCTAATGAAGCCACTGAATGTTGTATGGTTGCGAGTGTGGTGTTGTCAACAATACCAACTGTTTGATGACCTCTATTAGCATGAGGTTCTTCTGTCTTTTTCTATTAACAATAAAATGTAGTGGAGTCCCCTTAACCCACATCTATGAATGAAAAAGGTGCTCCTCATCTTCAGGATCTTTGGGTTCTTCTGGTTGAATTGTCGTGGTTGCAACAATAACAATGGCCTTTGCATCGATGATCTGCCTTTTTCCCATATTTTCAGAATGAGATTATGAATCAGGGTTCGGCTCCTTGTCTTTGATCTCAACCACCAATGACTATTTTGAGCGACATTCCTCAGTGTTGCTCCAAGGTGTTTTGTGGAAATCGCACCATTTTCCAGTATCCTTGAAAGGAGAGGTTATTCCAAAGTGGTTTTTTGATGAAGATGTGTATGTTTCTATCGGCGAGCATTAAAGGATGTGGGAAAAATTCTCCATCATTTCGTCCCTCTGTCACATGAGAGCTTGCTCAAGCAATAGATTCATAGGATCGTCTTCTCCATTGTTTTTCTTTTCTTCTGCCATGGAGGGTTTCTTCGGGGTGCAAGAATGATTGTGTTCAAGAGATACAAGCTCGAGACCCAACTTTATATACTCGAGACCGAATGATCAAGAGCAGCCTGCTCTGATACCACTGATCCAGATTATGTTTGAGCACAAAATGAGAGCGGAGATATAATAAAGAAATGCATAGAGATATCATGGATATCCAATAATATAACATAAATGTATCAACGATGTAACCATAAACACAAAGATACAATAATACACAATTTCTATTACTTAAAGAAATGTACAGAGATTGTAAAAATCTAGAGTGAAAGACTTGCTAGAATGGTGGCAACTTATCTCTGAGAAGAGATGTGATGGCTACTCGCATTCGAAAGAATATGATTATTACAACAAGGCTCTGAGGGGATTTTTAACATAAGTAAAATCCAAAACCCTAACCCCGCAAGATGAAAATTGAAAAGGTTTGCGGGCCTCTATGGGGGTAGTAGATACGTCAACTTCCCGGGGGCATAAATTTTGCATACGATCTTCATTTAGGGTGATCGATACACCGTTGGAAAGGTATAACCGAGAAGAATGATTTTATACTAGTCCACGCTAGTGCCTCTACCAATATCTTGGACCCTGAACCTCCAAAAAACATCATTTAGGGCCTCAAAACGACCCCAGAAGTATGGAACCCGAAAAATTGTCGAAAAACTACTAAGATGGAAAACTGTTTTTTTAGCTCGTAGAATAGGTGAGTGGCCACCGATATCCACCTGGATCAATATTCCCTCCGTAGGAAGAAATGGTATCCATTGCATTGAGTTTTCGAGGGAGGGAGGGAAGCGTTTGCTGAGTTGCTTGCCTTGCTAGAGATGTCGCGTTGCTCAATTTGTGGAAGGATGCCACGAACCTGTTGCTGGCAGGGTTGACTATGTTCAACCATTCAAGCTATCTAGATGATTGTGTGCAGAAAGAATCTTTTCATGTTGATGAAATATTGTCGACCTTCTTTTGTTGGATAGAAGGTGCTTGGGTCGAGGCTATAGTGGTTGCAGTATCCTTCTGTTCCCCTTTTGAATAGATTGTGAAGAAGATGGATTTTTTAGTATGATATACTACCTTGTGGCACTGTTTAGGTGGGACAATAGTTGGAACTATATTTTGTAATCTGTAAAGATGACCACCTAGAGTAACAATGACACAACGGGGTTGATACTCATAAATAACATGGCGCTTCCATATATATGGTTGGCCCAAAAATACATCACAGATATCCAGTGGGGAAACATCACATAATACCTCATCCTTGAAGGGCTGGATGTTGTATGACAATCAACACTGATGGATGACATGAAGATCATGTCCCTGTCGCAGCTACCTAATGTTGTATGGATCCGGGTGTGGTGTTGTCGACAATCCCAACTGTTTGATGACCTCTGCTGAGATGAGGTTATTCTGGCTTCCACTATCAACAATAAAATGCAGCAGGGTCCCCTTCACTCACATATATGAGTGAAAAAGGTGTTCCCCCGCTTCAGGATATATGGGTTCTTCTGGTTGAATTGTTGAGGTTGCAAAACAATTGTGGTTCTACGTCGATGATCTATTTTTTACCAGTATTTTCATAATCAGATTTTGAATCACGGTTCGAATCCTTTTCTTTGAGCTCGACCACCAATGATTGTTTTGAGCAACATTCCTCGGTGTTGTGCCAAGGGATTTTGTGGAAATCACACCATTTTTTGGCGTCCTCTTTGTCTTCCCATGACCCTTATTTTCCTATGGCTTAGACTCATTTTTGGTTGACTATTTTTTAGGGCCATCTTTATCATACTTTGGTTGTTGTAGATTTGGATAACCCAACTCTTGTTTGTTCTGGTGCTTAAATTTCTAATCTATTTTAACAACATATTGATAAGCATCACCGAGTGATGAGATATCCAGAAAATCCGTTTTAGTTTGGATGTATCTGTGTAGAGCCCCATAGTATTTCAGAACCAAATTTCATTCAGAGTCTTTGATATCCATCTTGGTGTGCAAGGTATGGAAGGTATTGGTGAACCCTAGATCTTCTTGGCCCCTATCTTTCCACAATGTGGTCCATCTCATTTATTGGTCCTCATAGTTTCCAATAGGGTAATATTGTTCCTTTACCGCATCCACAAAAAAATCCCAATTGGGCTCGACCCCATATATTCCAAACTCCTTTGTGGAACTTTTATCCCTGTAAGTTTCCCACCAATGTTTGACACAAGGGAGAGATTTAAGGAGTGAAAAGGTGATATTTTACCTGTCATAAAAATTATGAACAAAGAAATAACCTTTTAACATATTTAACCATTTCTCTAGGGCATCCGCATCTATCTAGCCTTCAAATACATGAATATCAAAATTAAACTCTACCTTTAAATGAGATGTGCTTCCAAAGTGGTCGTTTGATGAAGATGTGCATGTTTCTATAGACATGCATTGAAGGATGTGGGAAAAACTTTCCATAATTTTGTCCCTCTGTCACATGAGAGCTTGCTCAACCAACAGATTGATGGGATCGTCTACTCTGTCATTTTTCTTTTCTTCCACCATGGAGGGTTTCTTGCACATGCGAGAGAGATTTTCTTCAAGAGAGACAAGATTGAGACCTAACTTTATATACTCGAACCTCGTCAGGGACATGCATTGAAAAAACGATCAAGAGCAGCCATCTTTGATACCACTGATCCAGATTTTTTTTGGCATGAAATAAGAGCGGTGATATAATAAAGAAATACAGAGAGATATCAAGAATATCCAATAATATAACATAAATGTATCAGTGATGCAACCATAAACACAGAGATATGGTAATACATGATTTCTATTAATGAAAGAAATATACAGAGATTGTAAATATATAGAGTGAAAGACTCGTTAGAATGGTGGTAGCTTATCTCTGAGAAGAGATGTGACGGCTACTCGAATTCACAATAATATGATTATTATAATGAGGCTCTAAGGGTGTTTTTAACATAAGTAAAATCCAAACCCCTAACCCCACAAGATGAAAATCCAAAAGGTTTGTTGTCCCCAATGGGGGTAGTTGATATGTCAACTTCCTGGTGGCATAATGTTTGCATATAATCTCTGTTTGGGATGCTCGATACACCGTTGGAAAGGTCTAATAAAAAATAACGATTTTCGACTGGTCTAGGTTAGTGTATTTGTTAATCTCCTGGACCTTGAATCCCCAAAAAATTTCGTGTAGGGCCTCAAAACGACTGTAGAAGTTTGGAACTCGAAAAACTGCCAATATGGAAAACTTTTTTTTGATCCCATGGAATAGGTGGGTGGCTAGCGATATCCACCTAGATCAGATGATGAGCCCAAATCATTTGGGGAGGAATTTGACTCAGTAGAGGGAAAACTATGGAAGGATGCCATGGTCGAAGAGATGGAATCCTTGCACAAGAATGAGACATGGGACTTAGTTTAATTACCTAGTAGAATAAATCATGTCGGTACAAAATGGGTATTCAAGAAGAATATGAACACAATAGGTCAAGTCAAGAAATTCAAATCTCAACTGGTAGAAAAAGGATATTACCAAGTCGAAGGAGTCTAATTCGGTGATATATTTTCCCCTGTTGCAAAATTAAATTCCATTAGAGTACGAATGTCTCTTCCAACAACATTTGATATGGAAATAAAACATATGGATGTAAATACAACTTTCCTACATGGAGACCTGGAAGAAGAAATCTACATGAAACATCCTGAAGAATTTGTAGTAAAGGGAAAGAAATATTTGGTGTGCAAATATCCCTTTATGATCTAAAGCAATCAACAAGGATGTGGTACCAAAATTTCGACACATACATCCTTAGTTTTGGGTTTGTCATAAGCAAAGTTGATCATTGGATATATTCAAGAGAAGAAGGTAGGAGTTTCATATATGTAGCATTGTATGTCGATGACATGCTATTGATTGGGAACAACATGAACACAAGAAACGAGGTGAAGAAGAAATTATCCTCCAAGTTAGACATGAAAAATATCGATGCAACAAACTTCATCCTAGGAATTGAGATCAAGAGAGATCAAGTAGCTAGAAAGTTTTGGTTGAGCCAGAAGAAGTATAGTGAAAGAATTTTGAAACGTTTCAACATGCAGGATTGCAAACCTGGGAAGGTGCCAATTCACGTGGGAGAAAGGCTAACTATTGAACAATGTCCAAGGACACAATATGAAATAGAGGACATGGCATGTGTTTCCTATGCAATTGTTGTTCATAGTCTAATATATGTGATGGTTTACACTCGACCATACATCATCCGTGCAATGGGAGTGTTGAGTAGATACAAGTTGACACTTGGGAAGGAGCGATGGACAACTGTCAAGAGAGTATTCAAGTATTTTGGTGGCACCAAACATTATGCTATATGCTACCAAGGAAAATATGAAGATGAAAGTTGAGTAAATTTACATGGCTTTGTCGATGCTAACTGGGGTGGAGATCTGGATTGTTGAAGGTCATCCGATGGATATGTGTTCAATATGTTTGGTGGAAAAATAAACTAGATGAGTAAGCGACAGGAGGTCGTAGCCTTGTCAACAACATAAGTTGAGTACATGGCAACCACCCATAGAAGTAAAGAAGAGATATGGTTGCAAATATTGTGTTCATGAATTGGGTTTGAGTAGAAATCTATGAAGATAAGTTGTGATAGTCAAAGTGCAATATTCTGGGCCAAGAATCGAACTTATCATTATAATCCTAACAAAAATCATGTAAAATACTATTTCATGAGACATAGTGGAAAGAAACAAGGTGTTTCTAGATAAAGTAGACACTTTGGAAAACATAAAATATTCTTTGACCATGTCTGTGAGTGTTGTGATCTTCTCTTGGTGGAGAGAGGAAATGGGAATTGTTTCCTTGGGTTTGTGAATGGGATTTCATATATCTCCCATTTTCAGTAAAGAAAACAACAAGTGGGAGAATGTTGTATTGTTATATTAATTGTAGTGAAAGTCTAGTCGAAGTGGATCGAATGATAGTCGAAGTCAAAGAAATCGATAGAAAATAGAAGGTCGAGGTGGTTCAATCAGGTAAGATCGAACTCAAAGATATCGAAAAAAATTTGAAGAGATCAACTGAAAAGAGGTCAATAGGTGGGCATGTGGAAACCAACTTAAGACCAAATGAAGGCCAATTGATAGTTGACTAGTAATCCGACTAGGTAGTCAACTATAACAAAATCCTGAGATTTGTGGGATTTGTACCCAATTATATGCATGGATATGTAACTAATTTTGGTTGATTTTCCTTAGGGTTTTTCATATTGTAAATACTATAAAGAAGGCACACTCCAATTATATAAAAGTTAATCAATAATTGTAGAATAGATAATCTTTAGAGGTTGTTGGTCATGCAGATGTAATTCAAACTAGCTATAGGGTTGTTATTTTGTAAAGGAAGAAGGTATGATATTGATTGTGTCTTAGGTGTAGATGAAGGTTAGGCATGTAACCTTTTATTATGAATGAATAAGATAACAAGAGAGAAACACACTCAAGGAATGTTGGTTTTCCCATTTTGGTTTCAAGGGTAAAATCTCTATGCACTGTGTGTTTTCTTTGTCATTTACTTTCTTGTTTAAATATTTATTCCTCTCTTCTACTAGGTTTAATGTGGAAGTGTTCCTTATTTGCTAATTTTCTAGAGTTCAGTATTGAGCAACATGGATTATGAAGAAGATGCACACTTGGAAACAATGCCAAGGCTTATTTCGTAAACAAATATTATACGTATAAAGAGATTCTCGAAATACTACATTCATATATTTGTGGACCAATTCTAGTAGTATCAATTTTAGGAAGGATGTATTGTGCTTCTTTCATTGATGAATTCTCTTGTAAAACTTGGATCTACTTCCTATATACAAAGGATGAAGTATTTAGTCGGTTGTAAGAGTTTGAAGCTCTAGTTGAAAACTAGATAGGGATGAATACCAAAGTCTTCAAATTAGACAATGAGGGGGAGTATACCTCCAAGGATTTTTAGGTTTTCTACAAGGAGGAAGGAATCAAGAGGGTGTTTATTGTTTCGTACAAACCAAAACAAAATGGGTTTCAGAGTAGAGGTATCGATCCATCGTAGTGGATGTTAAGGTCATTATTCTTTATCAGGACTTTCTGATATTTCTTTAGGTAGAAGCCAGGGATGATTTTAAGGATGGAAATTTATTTTAAAATGTAGAAACCATGGCGAATCTTACTAATCCTTCATATTCCAAATATAAATGTTTGGCGACATTTTTATAAAAATATTAAAATTTCTAAGGATTTTATATAGTTTGTATAAAATTTTGGTGATTTTTAAGTTAAAATAATTTTATCCTATAGAATTTGGGCGAATCAGTTTTAGAACAACGAATCCTTTTTTGGGAAAAACCATGGAAAATTAGCCCATGAGCGAAATTTAGCCCCTAAAATCATCCCTGGTAGAAGCATGCAAAACAACAATCTACATCTTGAATTGATGTCCCAATGGGATCTTTGAGGATAGGAAAATAGAGGAGTCATTCATTGGTGTGCATCTAGATATGAGTCATTTCCACATATTTGGCTATCTAGTTTATATCCATGTACCAATAGAAAAGATGAATAAGTCAGAGCCCTCAAGTATGAATGGTTTATAGTGAGACTTGAAATGCCTACAAGGTCTATATTCCAAAGTAGAGGAAGATAGTAGTGAGTAAGACTGTAAATTTTGAGAAAGTATTTGCATCTAGGAAGTCCCATGATGTTATTAAAGTGATGGAAGATGAGGAGCATGAAGCTACAAAATTTTAGCTACGATCACTAGTGAAATCTAGGGAAGTACAAAAACCTTTAGGTGAAAGAGAGATGAATATATCTCCTTCCACTTCTATCAAGAGGCCCGAATGGTTCATTGAAATAGTGAGGGATGCTTAGAAGTATCTAGAGGCCCCAAGGAGCACATTTAGAGAGAGAAAATATCCAAAGAAGATTATGAACTACATGGAATTAGTGAGCATCATCATAGATTCTAAGACTTCAATATTCCAGGAGGTAGTAGACGAATAGGTATGGTGTGATTCCATGGTGGAGGAGTACACCTCTATAAAAAAAATGATGTTTGGGACATAGTTCCAAGACTATAATTGAAGTTAGTATCGAGTTCCCAATGGATCTATAAGATCAAGAATGCAATAGGTGGTAGCATTGAGAAGTTCGAAGTGAGGTTTGTGGAGAGAGGGCTCTCCCAAAAAGAGGGAGTGGACTATCAAGAGACATTTTTTCTAGTCACCGGGTACACTTCCATTAGAGCAGTTACGTCCTTAGTTCCATTTATGGGGTGGAGGATACATCATATGTATGTGAAAATAATTTTCCTTAATGGGATCATTGAGGAAGAAGTGTGAATAGAGTGGTGTCAAGGCTCTGAGGTAAATGGGAAGGAGTCAGACGTGCGCAAGGTTAAAAATACTCATATGGACTCAAGAAAGCATCGAGAGAATTGAATTCCATGATAGATGGATATATGCCTAGTATTGTATTCATTGGGAGTAAAGAAAATGATAATTTATAATATATATTTGTTGGGTATGATTTGCTCATTTTTCATGTTGTATGTAGATGACTTGTTTCTTACAAGTGCAGATAAGATCATCATAGAGTGAAAAGATGACAAACAACTAATTTTGAGATGAAGGACATTAATATGATGCGTTAATTCTTGGTTTTGGAGGTTTAGAAGAAACCAAGGTGGATTTTGCTTGGGAAGGGTAAGTATGTAGTTGAAATCCTAAAGAGGTTTTGAATGAAGGATTTCAAAACTATGGAGACACCCATTATCACTAATATGGAGAAGGTGATTTTTATCGCTCAGTTTGTAGGATAGGTTTAGTAGCTTGGAAGTAAGACTCAAACTGGTGTAACAGGAGCTTCCCCACCCACTGTCACCTCGATGGGGAGCTCTTTCTATTCAGGGTGGCTAATCCCAAGGGACGCATCCCTAGTAATATGGGGTTCTGAAAGGTCTTAAGATATAAAGGATCAAGATAAGGGTTTCCTTTCACAGATTACTACCAAGGGAGATAGTCAAGGATGAAGGTATTCCACTGAGAAAAGCACATGTTTGCGAGACAAGGCAAATAAAACTAAAACGTGCAAGCAATGGTTAGTACTTCAAATGCTAATGACTATCTTCAATATATATGAGCAATGATTAATGTAATTATTGACGAAGTCAATGATTGCTAAACAAAGACAATGGCTTATAATACTTCTTCAATAAATACAAAAAAAAAGGTACTTGCATTCAATGTATAAAATCAATCCTTATGTTCTCACAATGCATTAAATATGCTCATAAATAGATATTGTTGTTGCGTCACTATGCCTACTAGAGGGTGACATCAAGCTTGTTCTAGATTAGTTTTAATAGACAAAGAGAAGAACGTTTTTGCTAATTAAGCCAATGAAAGTGATCAACAACTCAAAGCCTATCAATGGATGACAATGCCACAACGTTTTAAGCCAAACAAGAGTTCAAAATAGGCATGAAGTCATCTTAGGGTTAGGGTTAGTATGACGCTAGGGTTAGTTAGGGTTTCAAATTAAGAGTTTTGAAAAGAGGTTGTTTTTAACACAAGAATCTCAACGTTTTAGGTTTAGACTAGTGCCTTGGGTAAATGGAGTAAAAAAGAGAGGCTAAAGGCTTGGGAAGATTTAAACCTAAGGACAGGAGAGTTAGGCTTAGTTCTGCTGCAATGGCAGGGCCACCAAGTCAAAACCCTAAGGGGAGGAGGCTCATTCCGGTGTAGCTTAAGCTACACCTCATGCTCCTCCCTCTTTCCTTAAGACTCTTTGGCAAAAACGGCTAGCTTCAAAACATAAATCTAGGGATGAAAAGTGTTGTTGGGGCCAAGGCTTTTCAAACCCTAAGAGTCAAACCCTAGGTGTAAAATTAATTAGGAATAGGACGTCTTCTTTCTTCAATTTATGTTTCAAACTAACTAAAGAAAAAGAAAGATTAGTGTAGCAATGGCTAGGCTATATCCTTCTAAATCAAATGGCTTAAATAAGTTCTTATCATGGGGACATGAAGCAAGGACCTACTTGTGTGCTTGCTCCCTAGGGTTTCAATGATTAAGAAAAATAGTAACAATGTAACCATAAACGTAAGATATTCTACCTACAACCATTCAATCAATAAGTTTTGCATGCAAAATATACTTACAAATCAATGAAGAGCCAAATCAAACCCTAGTTGTAACACCTTCCAATGATAAAAACACCATATGCATGCCAAATATAATCCTTCCAAGTGTAGTGCCTCAACTCCAATAGCCAAAAATAACCAAGACAAAGACTAAGAAGAATCTCTCACAAGACAGTAAGTTCTGTTATCCCAAAATGAGGCTCAACGTCCTCAATTTATATCATCCAAATGACCTTTAATTACAAAATAGGTCATTAAAAACAGCCGACAAGGATGACCTAACAATATTCCATTATTTGTCACATTAAATGCTAAAATGTCAAAGTAAGAGCTAAAAAGGAAGACGTCAGGCCCCTCTGAGGGAGACGTTGGCCCTTTTTGGGCATCATCAACATCCAGAAGGCAAAACGTTGGCCCTTCTAGGTCTCCAGCAGGCTGCCACACGTGCCAAATGATCCAAGCACACTGCCACATCCTCCAGAAAATGTCCAGCCTGCCCTGGGTGGCATCCTGTCCATCAAAGCCATCATCTCATCTGCAGGGGGTGATCCCCCCTAGGTCGATCTCTGCCAAAGTTTCCTAGTGAGGGCGTCCTTCTGTATTCTTCATACAAGGGCTCATCATGATGTTTTCCTGACTCTGCCATCCTAGCAACCATCTGATGGGCTCTTCAGCCCCATGGAGGTCCAAGCTAATCATCTCCCCATGTCTATCGATTCTCTGGTACTTGTCCGTCGGGTATGGTCCTGCATATCAAAAACTACGCCCTCCATGGCCTCATCAGTCCTAGAGATCATAGCAATGTAAATCATATATCATCATTAAAGTTATCAAATATATGCATAAAATTCCTAACATATCATCTAAGAGCTCAAAGATGTTACACATATCTACTATACAAAGCTAAGGAAAACCAACAGAACAACCTATTGGGATAACACCCACAAGAGATGGAAAGTTTCCTCAGAAAATCATTCAAGCCATTTTTTATGAGGTGATATGGTTTTAGGGATGTCCAGTCACAGTAAGACCAAGGGAAGGTGTTGTCTGTAGGTGCCTTTGTAAGAGGCGAGTTGTACCCATCATGGATGCATTTTTTCCAAGCCCTTTATTGCCTTTATTTTTCTTTTATTACTTTTCTTTCTTTTTATTTCAAGGTCTGACCAGAGGACATTGCCTTGGCTTGGTGGCCAGAGCTGACAATGTTACCCACTGGTATCTTCGCGGAAATGATAAGGCTGGCTCGTGATGAGACCCCCTTTCCTTTGGCCATGCAACCAAAGGTCACTGCCCTGACGTGGTGAGTAGATGATGGCAATGTCATACCGCTGGATACCTATGAACATAATGGGACGGCTTGTGATGAGACCTCCCATCCTCTTGGTTAGGTCTTGTTTTATTATTTTTCTTAGGGTCCCTTTAGTTTCTTATCGAGAGGCCTTTTATTGCCTTCTCGGGGATCCCCTGGGCGAAGCATCTCAAGGTTCTATTTCCTATGGATTTTATCTTTTACCAGCTTCTTTTACCCCCTGGGCCTTTAGCCCCTTCTTCCCACAAGACAAAGTGTAACCCTCAAAGGTCATCCTAATGGCCCGACTAGGGGAATGGGATGGATGAGTGGGGTATAAGATGTAAAATGATAAAAATGATGGGAGTGAATGATGGCTCTGCAAATCCCCTTTAGTGGCTAACCAAAACCCATGAATATCAACTTGCTAAGTCACCCCATCAGTCACCCCAACAATGGTCAAGTGGATTAGTGTAAGATCCAAGCAGTCATCAGAAATGAAACGAACCTAATGCATATATAAGAAGGTTATAACGATCAAACATGACACATACCATGATACCTTGGACCAATTACCTCATGGAGCAAGAGTCCTCTCTGATGCAAGCCTAGTCTGGTGGTGATGGAAGATGCTACTGCTGATAGGACGAATCTGATGAAGAAGAAGAAAGATGGGCCCTCCAGGGCCATGCTCAAGTCAATCCTTCTCTCGGTACTCCATGTCTAGGACCTGTGGGCCTCGAGACATGATCTGCTAGTTATCCCTAGATATCGGGGATAACATCTGGCTCCAACTCGGGGACATGTGCTAACTATAGAGCGCATGAGAACCTCAACAATCTCTGGAATAAACCTGTAGACCTGCTCACACTTGACAAGAAAGCATCAGCAACACAAGGTGGGGTGGTATTGCCACCCCGCAACATAATACATGTATATGCAGTAATCACTAATGTAAATGGAAATTAAAATGCTTACCTGTACTTACCTATTGGTTGCATGTTGGTGTAGTCAAACAACCAATGAAGCCAATCTAATAACGTTCCTCGATACCTGCCTTTGTGCTTCATCATAAACCAAAATAG
>SNQJ01S0179806.1:25647-45100 GCA_010110895.2 Picea sitchensis | reverse complement strand
ATGCATGTTAGATCCAGTGGAGACCCAGTTGAGATAACAGGTGAAAGGGACAGTTTGGCTATCAATTGTGATTTGATCACACATGCAGTGGATATGCTTATGAGCATGTGCAAGCTAGGCAATTCGTGTATGATTCGATCATTGTGAGAATTCGAATTGCAGAGATTTGTGCAGAGGAGGCAAGCTGTCTCGACATAGGGATTGGCACATGTATTTGTTGATTTGTGTATGATAGTGTGAAACGATTGTATTGTACTGAGAGCTCTTGGATTAGAGTTTTGTATGAGATTGTTTAATGATTCATGATATACATAATATATGATAGTGGGGTTTTTAGCTTTACGCTTTCCCGGTAAAACTTTTGTGTTATGTGTTATTGATTGTTCACTTTGTGATTGTGGTTGTGATCATGGTTTAATTTAATCCGCAAGAATAATAGTAGAAGCGATTCCATATTTAACAATGACATACTTGTTAGATCAGGAGAATCGTAGGAATATATTAAGTGTATCGAAATTTCTACACTTTAGTATTGGAGTGGGATACATAAGCCATGAGTAGGATTTGTGTACTAGAAATTGTCTTTGAGGTATAAACATGGTCAGGGGAAAAATCAAGTGGCTTAAGCCCAAAACAAAGGTCTTCTATAGATCTAGCACAATGGTTAGGGGAGGGAAACACTAGGGCCTTAATCCCTAGATGCCAATTTTCAGTGTGTCACCATGAAAATCCCTTGAAAAACCAGAAAACAAACCCTCTCTACAAGGTGTTTGGCATTAGGGTTGGATATGGATGTCATTTGAATCTTTTTCACCCCTAGGATGAGTTGTGGGGCCTTGAACATGGTTGAAAAAGGAAAACAAGTGCCTTGGGATATTGTTGAATATTATTGGGATCAACAACCTTCAATGAATCCTCTTATCAACACATGAGTCCTCTTAGTGGGATACAATACATGGATACCATTAACTGGTTTTTGGTATTAATGATGGGTCTCATGGCCTAGACCATGGTTAAAAAGAAAAACAAGGGCCTTACATAGGAAAAATAACCTTTTAGGCATCAAGCATTGTGAACAAGGCCTCCAACCACAACACATGCCCTCTCTATGGTGTCTTTGGACCCCAAGTGATATTTTGGGCCCCATTAGATGGTTTTTGACAAAGAGGACATGCCTAATGGAACTATAAGTAGAAGAGAAAAATAGATTGTAATGTTAAATCATTCCTTATGAAACATAGGTCCTAAATAGGTCATGATGCTAAAAGTGATGGAAAGGCCTCCAACCACAACACATGCCCTCTCTATGGTGTCTTTGAACCCCAAGTGATATTTTGGGCCCCATTAGGTGGTTTTTGACAAAGAGGACATGCCTAATATCACTAAGAGTAGGAGAGAAAAATAGGTTGTAATGTTAAATCATTGCTTATGAAACATAGGTCTTAAATAGGTCATGATGCTAAAAGTGATGGAAAGACCTCCAACCACAACACATGCCCTCACTATGGTGTCTTTAAACCCCAAGTGATATTTTGGGCCCCATTAGGTGGTTTTTGACAAAGAGGACATGCCTAATAGCACTATGAGTAGGAGATAAAAACATGTTTTTATGTTAAATCATTCCTTATTAAACATGGGTCCTAAATAGGTCATGATGCTAAAAGTGATAGAAAGGCCTCCAACCACAACGCATGCCCTCTCTATGGTGTCTTTGAACCCCAAGTGATATTTTGGGCCCCATTAGGTGGTTTTTGACAAAGAGGACATGCCTAATAGCACTATGAGTAGGAGATAAAAACATGTTGTAATGTTAAATCATTCCTTATGAAACATGGGTCCTAAATAGGTCATGATGCTAAAAGTGATGGAAAGGCCTCCAACCACAACGCATGCCCTCTCTATGGTGTCTTTGAACCCCAAGTGATATTTCGGGCCCCATTAGATGGTTTTTGACAAAGAGGACATGCCTAATATCACTATGAGTAGGAGAGAAAAATAGGTTGTAATGTTAAATCATTCCTTATGAAACATGGGTTCTAAATAGGTCATGATGCTAAAAGTGATGGAAAGACCTCCAACCACAACACATGGCCTCTCTATGGTGTCTTTGAACCCCAAGTGATATTTTGGGCCCCGTTAGGTGGTTTTTGACAAAGAGGATATGCCTAATAACACTATGAGTAGGAGATAAAAACATTTTGTAATGTTAAATAATTCCTTATAAAACATGGGTCCTAAATAGGTCATGATGATAAAAGTGATGGAAAGGCCTCCAACCACAACACATGCCCTCTATATGGTGTCTTTGAACCCCAAGTGATATTTTGAGGCCCATTAAGTGGTTTTTGACTTAAAAAAAAAAAGAAAAAAGAAAAAAGAAAAAAAAGACATGCCTAATAACACTATGAATGGGAGAGAAAACACTATAAGTGGGAAAGAAAAATAGATTGTAATGTTAAATCATTTCTTATAAAACATAAATCTTAAATAAGTCATGATAAGTGATGGAAATCTTGCAAAGTTATGAATATATATATGATAGAAATGTGTGGGTTATTAAAAAATGATGGAAATCTCGTTATTAACCCCTTAACACATGTATGTTATTAATGAGATGCACATTGATATAAATTCAAAAATAATTGATGAGACATGAATGAGTTGACTTCTTTGATTTTAACTTCTAAATGACAAATCTTAGTGGTGGTGGTGATGGGCATGGACGGTGCTGCAGCAGCGCCGAATACAAACTTCGTGTCGTCGGCGTGCAACACGCGGAAGATACCAAGCGGGAATCCTTTCTTCACAAATCTGAGAGCGATGCTCGCAGATCTGAAACAAAACACTGCATACAAGGCGTCGCGTGCAGGAAGAGGGGGAGCACCCACTGCATACGGCCGCGGAATCTGCAAACAGTCAATCTCTCATCATTGAATCATCTCCGTGTCCAGGAAAAATATCAAAACATCACAATAGTCGGGGTTAGAGAAATGCATCCGATGTCAAATTCTTTCTAAAACACAACTCTTGATTCATCTCAGTGTCCATGCAAAACAACAAGACAGTCTGGATGCATCCGTAGTCATCAGATTATAGGCAATCATCATCCATTACATGATCAGAAACCATATAAATAAATCATTTCAAAGATCATTGCGCAGTAGAACAACTGTAAGGTGTGCAAACACAAAGGTGAGTCATGGGTAGAGGAAGCTTATAGAAGGATTTTTGTGGCTGACATGGAACAAAAAATCCCACCCTAGAGGGATAGGAGACATAGCTTGTTATATTAGAAATAGCATTTCTCCTCACATTCAACTTCATAAGATTGATCCTCTCAATCAATACATTTGGATAGAAATTTCAGACACCAATGCTAAGAAGATGTATATAGAAATTTAGAACAAGATAACAATTGTCCCTATAATAATTTAGAACAAGATATCTATAGTTTGAAAAATGAAGGTAATATCCTCCTGCTATGAGACTTTAATGCTCTTTTAAGCACTGATTCCAACCATAATCCTTTATGGCTAGATGCAGACCTTGTTTTATCTAATAGCTACAAAAGAAGCTCTGAAGACCTAATTGAGAATTTGTTTGATACCGAGTTGGTCAAGACCTAATAATTTGTAATGGAGTAATGAAGTGGCAAAAATCCAACAAGATGACTTGTATTCGTGGGCTAGGTAGTAGTGTTGTAGATTATGTGATATATGATATCCCCGTTTCCAACCGAATATCAACTTTTGACCTTTTAAATGACCATGAGCCTGATTGTGATCATAAACTTTTAACCCTAACTCTAAACTTTTCCATGCATAGGAGTGACATTGAATATAATTCGGATAATCAAAGGGATTTGTGCTTTGACAAAAGTAAAGGTCACATTTTCTTAAAGGATTTAAATAGTAAATTAAATTTCCTAACTTATAAGGACAACAATGAAGAAGTTTATCATAATTTTACAACTACCCTTTCCACTTCTATTAACAAGTTCTCTTTCGAGGTGTCCTATAAAAATAATAATAAAATGACCAACTCTTTGTATGATAAATAATGTAAAATTGCTAGGAAATCCATTAGGGATGCTTCTAATGAGTCCTTAAAACTCGATTAGAGAAATACGTACAAAACCCTAATTAAAAGGAAAAAAAAGGTACTATATCAATAAAATGCAAGAACAACTTTCACAACTATATAAGCTGAATCCTAAGAAGTTCTGGAGCCAAATTCTAAACCGCAATACTAAATAAAATAATAGGATTCCCTTAAGGGACTCAAATTCCTACCTTAAAGGTATTTACGAGTTCCCTAATGCCATGGACACCATTCCTATTGTCCCTACAAAGGAAGAAGTTTTTTCTTTAGATGGCATAGAGTTCGGGGTTAAGCGGCTTGCAAATGGGAAAGCTAAGGACATTGAAGGGTACCAAGATGAAATTTTAAAATTGGAGGGCCAATCCTTATCCCTCACATACACAAGATCTTCAATTTAGCAGTTAAGAAGGGTTCCCTAAACCCTGGACGCAAATCCTCACTGTTCCTATTTTTAAAAATGGGGATAGAAACATTCCCTCTAATTATAGGAACATTATGATATGCCTGATTTTAGCCAAGCTATATGGAATTATTTTGGAAAAAAAGATTAGCTTTTGGCTAGAAAGTCAAGGTAAAAGAGCTAAAGGCCAGGTCGGGTTTAGGAGATATCATTCAACTGTGGACCATATTGTTACCTTTATGATCATTGTAGAGGAGTTCTGCAATACTAAAACCAATCTTTTTTGTTGTTTTGTTGACTTTAGAAAATCTTTTGACACAGTTCTGAGGAAAAACCTTTGGAATAGGTTGGAAGAGATACAAGTGTCTCTCGAGTTGAGGGCTGTTGCAATAAGGATGTATGAGAACGTTATTGTTAAGTTTAAAAACACCGAGGGCTGGTCAAAAGATATTAGCTGCAATATCGGAGTCAAACAAGGTTGTCCCTTGTCCCCTACCCATTTTGGCATATACATTGATTGTACCCTATCCCCTACCCATTTTGGTATATACATTGACAAGTTAGAAGATTGCTTGGAAAAGTAGGTTGTGTCGGCCCTAGACTCATTGCTATAGTCATCAATCTTCTTATTTATGCCGATGATATCATTCTTATGGCAAGGAGTCTCACAGATCTTGAAAAACTAACTAAGAATCCTCAAGGATTTTTGTCTCCAATATGGGTGTATGATCAAGTATTATTGATAAGACTAAGGTCACATTATTAAATCCAATAAGACACCTTATGATACCTTCTCAGAACCTTCGTATATCATAACAAAAAGTTGGAGGAAGTGACTTCATACAAATATCTTGGAAATGATATTCACCACAAGCTCAATTAGAATTATAGCATTGAGAAAATAATTATTGGGGGATGGAAATCTTATTATGGGATTGAAAACAATTGTAAATCAGTTGATCTTTGGAGTTGGGATAAGAAGAAACTCCTCTTTGAGACTCTTGTTATACCTATTATTCTTTATGGATGTGAAGTCTGGGGTTGTAGTATCTCTTGTGAATCCTGGAGAAAGATAGAGAAAACACAAAAGAATTTTATAATCTATAATCTCAAAATTAAAGGAAATATGCCCTATCCCATCCTCCTCTTAGAAACAAGCCTCTCCCCCATTGAGAACATGGCTATGACTAGATACCTAATGTATAATAACAAGTTAAACAACATGGAAGATAAGAGGCTTCCTAACATCTCTCAAAACCGAGTCATAACCACCACCAACTCAAGTGAGGATGGCATAAAGATGCCTGGTCTTGGCTAAACTATTAGGGAATCATGGACGACACCATTTTGCAGAATAAATATACTATTTAAAAAAAACTCAAATCAAAATTTAAGGAGAAAATGTGGTGTGATAAAGAGTTAGAGGAAAAAATAAAATTAAGTTATTTAAGGATGTAATCAACCCTAATCTAGAAAATCAAAAGTATTTATCTGTTTTTCCAAGTGTAAAGAAAAAATAAACATTGCTAAGATAAGAACAAATTCTCACGAGCTCCATAGTGAAACTAGGCGTTGGTCAATTCCTAAAATGTCATGGGATGAAAGAGTGTGTCACCTTTGTGACACTAAGGAGGTTGAATATGAAAAACACTTTCTCTTAGATTGTCCAGCCTGTACCCATATTAGATCTAATTTTCAAAATATTTGTCACACTACCAACCTTCCTAACCTCTTAACTCAACAAAAGTATGGTAATCTTGGAAAGCTTCTCTTCATTCTTTTCGAGCACATAAACAAAATTTTAAAGAATCGCAAGTAATCACTTACCCTCTTAAGGTCTGATCGACCAATTCGATCTTAGTGGACGTTAATCATCATCATCATCATAAATAAATGTTTTTTTTTTTAAATTTAGTAAATATTAAATTTAGTTTTTAATAATTATTTTAAATTTAGTACAATATTAAATTTGTTTTATTTTATTATTTTTATTTTATATAAAAATGTGTTATTATGTGTTTCAGATATTATATTTTTTATTTTTTAATTATAAATTATAGTTATTTTTATTACAATAAAATATTATTGAATTTCACAACAAACTGTTATATAAATATAAATATAAGATAATATTTTTTAAGTATTTTATTTATATAAATATTAACATAACTTCTTTCCTTTTTAAAAATCTTTTAATAATTTATTTTTTTCACGCAGAAAAAAACAGTTTCACTGTTATTCTATTAAGAATCAAGTGAACCTTTCGATTACATATAGATAAAAAAGGTTGATGTTTTTGAAAAACATAACAAATTTTTGATAGTTTATATAGAAAACAAACTATACAAAAATTGTTGGTGTCGCCTTCAGTCTAGTAGCTTCATGCTAATTACAAAATATAATATAATTGTCTTATCAAAAAGGAAATTTTCATCTAGAACAGATGGTATTTGCGTGTTCTGTCTTTAAAATAGAAGATAACTATCTTCATTAACATCTCCATTTATAGATTCTTCAAAATAAAGTCTTCCCATAGGAAAATCTAGTTCCTTCTTTGAGAGCATGCTTGTTACAGTGTTGAACACCCTGTGTACATGTATAAATTTGATTCCATCAAATTTTTCTTTTAGACTTATGATTTGTTCTTTCCAGTTCTTCAAATATAACAAGTTCAGATTTGAATTTTCATTTATCCAGATAATGGCCACCTTGGAGTCTCCAACTACCATCATTTTTTTTATGGACAATCTAGATGCCAAGTGTAAGAGGCCCCATAGCCCCAAGATTTCTTCTTTCATATTATTTCCTTGTCCACCTGCAAAGTGTGCTATGAAAAGGTGTTCTGAATTGATTTTGAGAAACATTCCTATGCCACAATGATCATCAATAACTGAATCATCAAAGAATCTTATTGGATTGTCATCAAAATATATTGTATTTAGTATGAAATCAAATTTGTCATCTTCACTTTCCCCATTGAGTTCTTTGATTGAGAGAAGGATTTTTGTGACTATCCTGGAATCCTGCCTCTACCAATTTTCAAAAAATAATTTATTCTTGTACTTCCATATGCCCCAGATTACCATAAAAGGAATATGTTTCAACTTTGGATATTGTGTGAACCATTGAAGCATATTACTTTCTAAAGAGGAACAAGTCCAAGAATCTGGTATGTTGAGGTAAAATGAGATATCTTTCCATATGTATTGAGTAGTTTCACAATGCAAAAAAATATGTGAAGTTGTCTCTTCATCACTTCGGTGGAGACTACATACCGAAGGACCAATGCCTCCCCTTTTCCTATAATTTACTCAAGTAAGAATACAATCCTTCAGACAAAGCCACATGAAACAAATAATTGGAATTGGAATTTTTACTTTCCAAAAAGAATTATACCACCATCTGATATCTTCTATAGAATTAGAGAAAGTAATGAATTGGTATGCTAGATTGGATGTTATAGTGCCCACTGCCTTGTTCCAAGACTAGACTATCTTATCCTTTGTATTGTTGAAAGATATTCAACTAATTTTCAACACTAAAAGGAATTTTCTTCATTATGTAACCATCTCCCCTAGCAGATCGGGGTGGATAGCCTCAAGCCAACTCTAATTATTACCAACATCATTTGTTGTGGTCACATGTGCTAAAGTGTAGATATGTTGGTTGTTGAGGTGTTAAATTAAGGGGCCCGAGAGCTCGAAAGAAGCATTATCTCTTATAAACGGATCCATCCCAAGTATGACTTGTTTACCACACCCAATCTTCCAGGGCAACCATCGTTTATAATATAAAAAGAGGCCGTAAAAATTTGCCAGATGTTTGAGGCTACCAGATACTTACAGTCGGCTTTGCACAACCAGGAAGTCAGGTCTATTCCTTTTAAATATTTTTTTAAGGATCTCACTCCATAGTCCTTTGCTGAAAAGACCTCTCCAACCTCTCCAACAATTTTTGGCTGCCAATGATTGTGAAAACCAGAAAATATTTCGTATACCCCATCCTCCAGATTCCTTTGGTCTAGCGATGTTTTTCCACTTTGAAAGGTGAAAGCCTCTAGTTTTTGTTGCTCCTCTCCAAATAAAATTTGCAATAATCAGTTTTATCTTATGTAGTATTTTTGAAGGAATATTGGCTAAGATAAGATAGTATACAGGGAGACTTTGAAGTACAGATTTTTCTAAAACCAGTTTGCCTCCTAAAGATAGACAACGAAAAGTCCAGTTACTAATTCTCTTCTCAACTTTTTGTATCATCCAATTCCAATCCGCCACTCTGTATTTGTTGGGTTTTAGATAAAAAACCCAAATATTTGATACCTTTATCCATTCTGATAAAAGGTATATTGTAAGGTGCGTGTATCCTTTGTTCCAGGATAGGATCAATATTTTGTGCAAGAAAGAATGATTTTTGACAATTAACATCCATACTGGAGGCAAGACAAAAACTTGATAAAATAGATTTAAACTACATCCAGTCTTCAAATTTTCCAATTCCTAAAATTAGAACATCATCAACAAAAAAAAAATTGTGAGATTATAGTCTCAGTAGCAACTTTGAGGCCATTAAAATTCCCTTCTTCCACTTCCTTCTTCAAACATATGCTTAAGCATTCCACAACCAATAGAAATAAAATGGGGGAGAGTGGGAATCACTGACATAGCCCTCGATAATTCTTAAAGAAATATGTAGGGGATCCATTTATTAAGACTTCCATGTTTACATATTTTACACAATCCATGATCCATTGGGACACCTCCCATTTTAACCCAATCTGTATTAATATGATTCATAGAAATTGGCAACTTACTTTATCATATGCTTTTTTTAAGTCTAGTTTAAGTATAATTGAACTCATCTTCTTGTATTTTAGCACTGTGCAAAAACTCTTGTGTTATCCCCACAACATCAAATATTAATCGGTCTTTAAGGAAACCAAACTGTTCAATGGAGATAAATGATGCCAATTTATCTTTCATCCTTGATGCAATGATTTTAGAAATTACTTTATATACAAAGTTACAGAGGGAAATAGGTCTAAATTCATGAAAGGAGTTTGGCTTTCTTACTTTGGGGATAAGTGCAAAGAAAGTAGCATTGAGAGTGCCAGGTACAAATCCTTTGCATCTGGATTCCTCAATCACCTTCTGTAGATCCTCCCCCATTAAATAAAAAAAAGCTTGAAATAGTTTCTGGGTCCACCCATCTGGGCCTTGGATTTTATCCTTAGGCATTGCATTGATAATATCCTTAACTTCTTTTAAGGTGACAAATTTTCCAAGTTCATCACTTTCTAAATCATTGAAAAACTTGGGCATATTCTGGAGAACTTTAACTTGATTGACATAATATTCTGTCACTATCTCACTGTATTGGTCTTTAAAATGATTAAAATAAATCTCTTTTATATAATTGTCTATTGTTGTGTGGCATCGAGTATCATCAACAATATCCCAGATAGTGTTTTGTGATCTTCTTTGTGTGGCATATTTATGAAAATGTTTTGTATTTTTGTTTCCCTTATCTATCCATATTGCCTGACTTTTGAGCCTCCAAGTGGCTTATTCAAAGGATAGTATCTTATATTTTCTCTGTTTAAGTGTCCTTAGTAAGTCCAATTCTTCCTGTGAAAACACTCGAGTCGGGAAGTTCTCAAAAATATCTAATTTTTTTTTTCAATATGTAGGAGTTTTGTGTGCATGTGAGTTTTTTTGTTCCTCTTCTATAGTATCACAGTTTTCTTAAGATTCCTCAATTTTTTAAACAATAGTTGTATTGAAGAAGAATCAGACCAATTTCTCATTGAATGCCATGTTTCCCTTATAAGAGAAGAAAACCTGAGATAAAAAATCCATGAGTTGTTGAACTTAAAGGGAGGGGCACTATTTTGAGAAGACATATACAATTGTAAGCAAATAGGGTTGTGATCCGAAATGGAAGAATTTATGATCCAGGATCTAATTCTTTTATGACTGCTAAGAAGAGATTCATTCAGTAGGAAATGATCCAATCTTTTTGAGATGCCTGCTATTCCAACTCTACCATTTATCCAGGTAGGAGCCAATTTTACCGGTTGGATATCCACTGAAACGGAGAAAAGGACAATCCTAGAGAAATATTTTGCAAGGGGATCACTTTTGTCTTGTTCCCCCCATACCTCTCGATCAATGAGAGTGAAATTAAGGTTTCCACCCACTAACAAGCCTTCTTTGCGTAGTAAACTAGAATCAATAATTGGTTTCTAAAAGAATTCTTTGTCTTTATAGGGAGCATAACATTTGAGTAGTTTATACCTTCCCACAAACTATTTGAATCTTCCTTCTAGATAAATACCTGCAGAGGTGCCATAAGCACAAAACTCAACATAAGATGGGTTCCATCCACATAATATTCCACCCAATTGAACATTAGGATTTAAATCAACAACATCCCACTTCATAAGGTATTGAAGGAAGAGCCTTTTTGCTTTCTCAACATCCACTAAGGTTTCTTGTAAAAAAACATCGAGATTCACCTGTTTCAACAACATATTGAGCGCAACATTTTTTGTGGGTCCCCCAAACCCACAAAGATTGAAATATAGTAAAAACATAACGGAAAATCGGAAGACACTTGGCTTGCTCTAAGGGCCAGGAGGGGAACCTTATCTGGGTTAGGATTTATGGAAACATGGAGGGCAGGAACTAAAGAATAATCTGAATCGAAACCCACAGGGGACAACATTTCAAACTAAGACAAACCACCTTCAGTGGCCCTGAAGGGTTTCTTTGGGTTGTTTGGTTTAGCATTTTTTCTGAGGGTCACATTGGAGCGGTTTGAGGAGAGTGGAGGAAAAGAAGTAAAATTGGAGATGGGAATAAGAGTGGGAGACAAAAGTTCTATAACCTTTGTAGAAATATTTTGGAAGACATCTAAATCACAAACAGTAGGAACATTAGCAACATCCAAACCAACTCCATCATGGGGGACTAACGGGAGTGTTGTAGTTTCGGTAGGAGGGAAAGAGATAGAAACACCTCCTAAGATCTTCCCCGACTTGGTATTCTTATCAGACTCCAAACAACCGGTAGGAAACTCATCAAACACATCAATAAAAAGGGGAGATATAGGTTGTGTATCTCTGGGAGAGTAATGTTGGTGATTAAAGCAATCTAAATCCTTTGAAATCAGGCTCTGAGGAGCACCCGAGTCTTCAAACTTTTTCATTAGAAGATTCCAGAAATCACCAAATATTTATAATACCTAGCTTTCATTTTATTTTAAATATAAAATCTCTTCAGGGGAAATATTAGCAAAGAAGGAAGGAAAGAGGAAGTTCATCTTACCTAAAAATGAGCTTTTGTCGAAAGGACCAGAATTGAAAACTTCAGCTTGATTGAAAGTCATTCCGGGATGTTCTGTGTCACAAATTAGTTCCCTGGAGCTAGGAAAATACATGTTTATATGTCTCGTTCGCCAACAAGAATGGCATCTGAATGGATCCCTCCAGAAATCAACTGATTGTAGAAAATGTGAATCCCCAATGGAGATGTCGATAACATCAAGTAATCCTTTGGAAAGGTCTAGTTCAACTAGCCCCATGCGAGCCTTTTGTTATTCCAGCGGACTGACAACTCATCGAAGAAAACAAATCTTCCTACCAAGTTTGCAACAACTTCAAAGATCCTAACAGGCCAGAACTCGATGGGGAAGTTAGGAAGCAACATCCATAACGTCTTTTCATGAACCTTTCTGTGAGAGGGTTAAAAATAGGAACCCATATTTTCAACATTAAAACAACTCTGCCTACAATCCAAGGAGAGTCTAAGATTCTCATAAGATCACTCTAGGCAAGGAAATGAAAAACCACCTAGTGGTTTGAAAGTAGACTAAATCTAGGACTGTACCAAACGATAGGCTTCCAACAAGCTAAAATCTATTTTGATAACTGTATTTTATTCATCTTGGTGTAGAAAAATTTACCTACGAGTGCTTTCTCCCTTAGACTGGAAACCTTGTCCATTGCTATATATTTGCCGAGAACACAACTTGGTTTTGCTTCATGGGATTTCCGGTTCTTTTGTCTTCTATTTAACCGTTATTTATTTCCAGTGGTTCTATTATGTCCAACACTACCAACATGACGTGAAGGAATCTGCTTAGGAAGTTCGACTGAATAACTATGGGACTATTTTTTGTGGGAGATTTATGAACAGGTTGCGAAAGATGAACTCCAATATAGTGCAAAGGGATGGGACTTTGAGTAGTTACATCGCATCCTTCCTGAGAGATATCTCTCGTGTGTAAACCCACACCAAGGCCCAAGTTCTTCACGTGACAGGGGCTAAGTGTATTGTGGTTCTCAACCATAGAGGGCACCTGTCGATGAAGTTTTGAATGATGCACTGAAAGCAGTGTGTCTTTCATAGATCCATCTATCCTAGGATGTAAGCATTTGTACATTAACTTGTACGTCTCATTCGCAAGAAAAAATCCTTCGTTGGCCCACAACTCATCCTCGTCGACCTAGGTTAGTTCTACAAGGTCCTCCATCTTGTCCCCTAAAGACTTGGCCCTCTATGTCGACAGTCATAGTTTAGGGACTAACACCTCGCACTATAGGACCTCGTTGTCACGACACCTGCTTAAACCTAGGGAAAAACTACAGTAACCTAAGTCCCATCTAGTCCACGTTGTCAGAGAGCCAGTGCCTGCGGAGGTAAACCTATCAACAATGTCAGACATCTGTGGAGACCCTAACTAGGGTCTCTGGAAACCCTAGTCTCATTAGTTCATTAATGGATGAGGGGTACCTTGTCTCACAAATAAGAAAGTCTCATACACCAATTTGATGTCTAGTTTAGTCACCTAAAACAAATCCCTTAAGAATACATTCATATATAAAATGATTCATAATTTTTTAAAATAAAATAAATATCTATATTATCTAAACAATTTTAAAATATATAAGTATTAAATATACAAAATTTCATATTTAAAAAATTAATCTAATCTTTATCAAATAATTTATCATTTTTTTTTTTAAATATTCAATATCAATTTCTTTTAATAATTTTTTAAATATGCATATATCATGACACAACTAACATTATAATAATGTATCATAATACAATTAACATTATAAAAAGTGTTATTAGAGACACCAAATATCCAAAGATATAAGTGAGAATTTCACCTTCATTCCTAAACAAGGAGATACTATATCTATTTTCCAAACTTCCAAAAATAAATTCGAACTAACCGAGTTTAAATTGRAAACTACATAAGATCCTTCATATGGCGTAGATACTTAAATAGACTCAAAATACAACAAGACCCATTATGGAAATTATACATCATCCAAAGAGTAATTGGTTTTAAGACTAGAATAACATAAAAAGACAATTATTCATACCTAAATTCCTAAATTCCTATAGTCTTCCTTCTTCCACCTACAAATCCTTTTTGGACAATCAATGAACTTGAATGTATGGCTCTATAAACACAATTACAATAAACCTATTCAAGACAATCAGTTTTAGTTGATCAACAAAATGCCTAAGAGTGAGATTTTGGATATGGAGAGTACCCTTATCCAATTAATGGCCAACGTGGAGTCACTAGAAAAAAATATTATTTTGATACACCTTTTTCAATGGTAAGTTTGAGGAGACATCTTAGGGTTGTTAATTTTTCTATATATTTGTCTCAAGGCCTAGTCCTACTTTGAATTTAATAAAATTTCCACTAAAGATGGAGAGTAATCCCTCTACACTATATAAATTAGGAGGACCTTGCCTGGCTCCATTAAGAAAACCCCAAGCATTAGACTTGTCAATTAGTAGATCTATTATCTTCTTTCGATTCCTTTCCTTTGCTTCAACTCCAAAGTTCTGAAAAATGATGACCACTAAACAAGGCATGGAAACTATGACACTTTTCAAAAGGTTGGAGAATATTTCCAACATACATGACTCATTATCCAATAAGGTTAGTGATATTTCTATCAACAAGCCATATCCTCAGTGTGAAAAATGTGAGATGTTAATTTATGATGGATCTCATGATCATAAGGTACTCAATAGATATATTTTTTATATGGACACTTTCTTTCATTACAATTTGATCCCTGACAAAGAGAAGGTTCCATTTTCCTAATTGAATCCCGTAGGGCTTGCCAAGCTTTTGGTTGCATAATGTGCAGTGAACTAGAATCCAACCACCACTTGGATCGAAATTGCAGAACTCTTAGCCTCACCTTATATCCTTCTAGCTATAAATAAGATATGAATATCAAGTGGTTATTCCTGCATCATAGATGCAACTAAAATGTTTTTTCTCAATTTTAAAAGTGGCTTATATAAATATTTGTATCGAGAGATGAAGTACATGGAAATCACCACACTTATTTTTATGTACAATCAAACACAGTTGATTGAAGAAAATCTTTCCAATATTCATCAAACTCAACAATGTTGATCCTCCTTGAACAAGAATGTACCAACATCCAAAAAGCTCAAATATCCTACTACAACAATTCATCACTCTTCTTCTTCTTCTTTTGACACTAAGTAAAATGGAAAATTCTACAAATATTGTAAGAAAAGAGAACATGATAAGAACAAATATTTTAAATTGAAGAAGAAATTTTAAMTTGTATCTTGTCAAAATTAGTGATATAATTATGCTCTTACTAAGACCCATAGTGATGATAAGACTTATAAAGAGTTGAAGGGCAAACTCAATAAGGTTACTTTGATGCACCATCATCCTATTCAAGGAGGACATGATAGTTGTTTTGTCACATGTTCCCACCTCACATATGATGTTTTAGTAGATTGTATCATTGACAATGGATCGTAGAAAAATCTACTTATGAAGGATATTGTTGACAAGTTTCACTTACCAATGGAACCTCATCCTCATATATATGCACTTGGATGGAAGGATAATGGTTCATCTGCAAAAATCACACAAATAGGCATTATGCACTATTTTGTTTTGGTCTTACGTTTGTGTATAAGGTCACTTGTGATGTTACTAAGATGGATTGTTGTTCTTTGTTGCTTAGTAAGTGTAAGTTTTAAAACATTACAGTATAGAAATGTACACAAAATTTCTTTATTAAATAGAAAGAAAAATAACATTCACTCACAATACTCAGAAATTTACCCTAGAAACCCTTAACTAAGAAAACCATAATTTTTTTAAGAGACACACCTCTAATCCTCATCTTATTATATTCACCATTTAAAATACAATATATATGATTCCATAACATCCAAATCCCTAATATATTTATCCATATTAGATTCCTTGACCAAATTTACATTACAATGGGTTGAAATACCATTGGCTGAAAAACACCAAAAACATGTCGACAAATGGACCAAAAATAACCCATTTTTTTTTGCCCCCCTACGAATCCCCTCACTCCCAATGAAACGTACAATGCATGGGGATAATCGTGCAAATACTATAACACATACCCCATAGTAATCCCTACCAATACGATAAGAAATATTGCTACGATTCATATGACAATACCCATACACTAAACAAAAACACTCAAACATACCTAATAAGAAGCACATCAAAACCAACTAATTTGGTACTCACTTGCAATTAGATATGTAAAACAATTAATCAAGGAACATCACTAGAATTATTTTTCTTAAGACCTTAACCTCATGAAAATAAAGAAAATATCGTGATTTCACACCACATGTAGATCAAAATAATATCTTGCAATCATATTCAAAAGTGTTCTAGGAACCTACGACACTTGGTCCACAAAGATAAATCAATCATATAATTGCTATTCTTCCTAGAGTCTTTCTTTCAAATGTAGCTTTGTATTACAGGTCGAATATTAAAATTGATTAAATTAAATGACAAGTTCAATATTTATCATCTTAAGGTTTCAAAAAGATAATTATTTCCCCTTGTGCATAAAAAATCTTGCTTGTACTTAAGTGTTGGTTACTTGGGCTGACCCACGTTCTGATCTCAAATAGATTTCCAACAAAACCCTCAAAACTATTGGCCCTCCTGGTAAACCAGTAGGCAACGTTGTGCACAGATTTCACAACACAATCTCACCCGAGATAGATGTATGGGGGACTGCAATACTTAGGTGTTTGTAGTCTAGGAATGATTGGGGATGGTGTTTATATTCTTTCTCTTATGCATCATCATAATTAATCATTCATCTACTTCTAAGATTCATTCCTTCTTTAAGCCTATGCATGCATGTTGTTATAAATAGTTTTAACCATTCATTCTTGAGCTAATGATTAACAGAATATAAGTAAACAAATTCATTAACAATCACATAGAAAACAATATTTTATCGTGGTTCACCCCCTCCTGGGGCTACATCCACAGAGATTTGGTTTCTCTTCTCTTTTATTCATTCAACTGCAAAATTTTCACTGTGCAAATTACATATTCAAGATTACAATCAAAATGAGGGTAAGTACCCTCTAGGAGGATGAATAGATGACACCAAGATCCTCAACCTGTGACCTAACCCTAAAAAACTAGCCTATTCCACTCTACCACAATCACCATAACAATACTCACTACAATCAATAGCTTATGAACCACAACAACAAACCCCCCCTTGACCTACACCACCTAGGTCTTTATTTATACTACTCTATTGGCTTATAGCCATTACAATCTTTGTCAAAACCCCTAACCCTAGCATATTTAGGTCTATTTACCTGTGCATCACATTTCTTTTCCTCATGTATGCTACTTTTCTGCCTCCTAAAGCGCACGCTCCAAAAATAGAATTTTTCTTCAACATTAGGTCTGCGTCCAAGATAGATTCTTCTTCCCAGAACATGCATGTGCCAATAGGCCACTAACACTGACATGTGGCTCCTTCTCCAAGTTGTTGAACTTATCTGCTAGTTCCTTCCCTTTTTCTTTCACCTATGCAACTTTATCTGTTAACGCCTTGACCATATGTTTTGTTATATGTTCTTGTATAAATGTTGTGATCTCTGAATGTGCATGTGCCATCCTTATCTTCTCTTTCTCCATCTCCACGATTATTTTTTTTGCTTGTTCCTGGAGGGACTCCAACTGGGCCTGCCTTGCTTGTTTATTGATCTACTCAATCTTTAAATTTGTCTGCAGGGTCTTCATCTCCTGTGTGCTCTTCAAGTGTTTGGAAATGATCATGGTTTTTTGTCATTGCTTCAATTCCTACATGGAAACATTGATTTTCTCCTCTTGTTGGTACAATTGTTGGACATTTTCATATTCTTCCAAAGTGGTCCAAATTTTCACAGTTCTGTCAAACAGTTATGCGAATTCCTTGGATTCCCTTTCCTTGGCTTGAACATTGATTCTTCCATTTCATATATATGGAATGTCGTTTGTTGTTCTCTTTTCTCTAGGACCTCAGGAGGAGTCATAGGATTTATTTTTTCTTTCAACTACTCTATATATTTCCTATACCCCTCAATTGTCCATGCAATGATCTTTATATTTTCATCTGTGCTCATATTCGGTGCTTGCACACTATCTGGAATCTGGTTGTATACTGTTGTTATCCCTTGCTCTAACTTGTCAATGTGTTATTTTTCCTCCTCCTACTCTGAGGTCAACTGGTCATAGGTGATCTGTAACATCTCTACGACCCCCCAACTAACCTCCAAGTTGGTGGCATATGTGTGGGCTTTGGATTATAATTCTTTCATTATACTAGCCTGGAGTCTGTATAGTGCTTTTTGTGGGTATCTGCACCATGCCTACCTCAAAGTGGTCAATGCCCCCCATGGGTTTCTACGGGTTCTCTTGATCAATTCTGACCATCTTTTGTGTGACCATGAATGTATCCCTTCCATGTACTATTATATTAACTGTATCATATATTTATTTCTACACAAGGGGTCATTGTGTCTTTTCAATTTGTTGTGTTGTGGTCTGCGGTACTATATGAATTTGTAGCTATTATAGAGTTTCATGGACTTATATGAGTTTTTCCATGATCTCTTCTCTATGTGATTCTGTAGTGTGGACCACATCTTCCCCCCCGTCCTGTACCTTGTCTGCCAAGAAATCGACATCATCCTCCGTCAAGGTGATGACTAGGCCCTCCTTGGTGTACTTCATATTTTTTCACATCTCCTCCACCTGTGCAGTGGTTATTTTTTTCTGTGGGGGTTTCTCCACACTTGTCTTCTCCTGTGTCCCCTCCTCATCGGCCCGAGACATGTCTCCCTTCTTGTAATCCTTCTGAATGTATTCTCTAGGAACCGTTTCTATCCTCCTTGGCCTCTTTGGCACGATGCTGCTTCTAGATGCTTGAGTGCATGCCACAACCTTCCTAGTGTTAGCAACTAGGATATTTGTCTTATTTGAGGGACCTACTTCGGCTTGCCCCTTGGGTTTGGTTGATTTCTTTGATGTTGTCTTTGTTTTTGGTTTGTCTACTGGAACCTTCCACTATGAAGGAAAGTCTTTAATTATCCAATCAATCTCTTCCCTCTTGACTTCCATTATGAGCTTGCTTGCAAAACTTGTTGTGTCATCGTTGATATCTCTAAGCACAATTCCCCTATTCCCACTAGTACCAAATTGGGCCTTGACTATCTCGACGATCTCTTTCTTAGGTTCTTTTTTGTCCAAGTATTCCTCTAGTTGTACACCTACTGTGGGTAATCTCGTAATTTTGGTGATCAATGCCACATCGAATTGTACTGTCCTATCCATCCAAATAATGTCTCCATGTACCCAGGATAACAATTGTTTGACACAAAGCCCAACATTTTTACTGCGCTCGAAGTTCTATATGTCTAGGAGGTTCATGATCTTAGAGTTGTAGAGTCCTGTTATCCACTACGTGGGCTCCATGATTGGTTTTCCTAGGGGTCCAATTTCCCCTGTTTTCACCAAGTAGGATTCCTCAGCCAAGTCTGGGAATTTTATTTCCTTTCCCACATCATGGTCTAAGTA
>SNQJ01S0179805.1:0-19483 GCA_010110895.2 Picea sitchensis | reverse complement strand
GAATATCAATGAGAAGCTCATGACAGTTCAAATAACGATGGAAGAGTTTTCACGCTTTCAGTCGTGAAAAATAAATCGAAACTAATTTGCAAGTGTCGCATGAAATGAAAATATCGTCTATTTGCAAAATGCGATGAAAATTTGAAGTTCGGGAGACATAGGTGTAGGAAGCTTTTAAGGCAATGGAAAAAATTGAATTGGCTGCCAACACTCCAGTACTCTCCTTGCTCAATCTGAAACAACCATTTGTTGTGGGTGGGAAATCCCTCCTATGGACTAGCATTAAGGGTTTTATCATGCATGCAGAAATGACCTAAAGTCTCCTACTTTCTACCAACATCCCAATCATAAACCTCATTATTCATATGAAAAATCAAGGTTAAATAGATCTAGTTATTGTACCTTAGTTTTCGTGTTTGATGTCAATCCCTTTAATGCTTGGATGCTCCTTGACTGCAACTCTCCTCCCAACACTGAACTGCATTCACAAAAGACAAACAAAAAACTCCACATGCATATGATCTATAAACTAATGGGCTAGAGATTCTGTTATCTCCTCAAATAAATCAATCGATATTTTGCATTTTAGGTGATAGCGAGTCTTTTAAAAAAGGCACTTTTTAAATTTTTAAAGGTTCATTTTTCGAAGCTTTACTCATGTAATAAGGTTTAAGTAAAAGTTCGTTTAGTTTGTGTTTGATCAAATTCAAATCTCAGGTTTCGGTGGCTTAGGCGAACATACTGATTCTTCATTAGCCACCGAAAGCCTTATCTTTTGGAAACTTAAATACAGAAATCCAAGGCCATTTTAGCCACCGAAATCGTTGAAGTAGGTAAAGACCAAGAACGTCATATCACATGTTTCAAATGACAGGTTCGACATTTCCATGATTGCACAAGCCGCCAAAAGGACTGGAGAAGGAATCGTTCACGATCGGAAAGCTGATCCCACTATGATATCAGTGAATCTATCATGATCGCTATATCATTAAGTCATACGTCATTGTACTTCCCATTGATTTAAGTTATTCGCCATGAATTTTGCACATCATCAACTGTTTCGTTGCACTCCTTGCAATCAGTGCCACGATTCAAAAACTCTCCCCAGTTATCTCAATTTTAGCTCAGTCGAGCCGATTATCGCTAAGTTTATGCACTGTAACTCTGCCTGAAATCCACTCCTACGATCACAGGTGTGCGAAAACGTCGTGGCAAATGAAGAAAGGAACGTCGACACTGAGGAAGGAGATTGATGATATCGGTTACCTAGAATCCCATCCCAAGGTATGTCAAATGTTCAAGGACGCAGGATGTTATAATTTTTGTAAAAAATTACAGAGCTTTCATCAACAGGTGGCAGAGGCTTTCGCTCTAAATTTCAATGGAAAGAAAGCAATCATCGGTCGAGATGAATTTGAAATTGATGAATCCCTCATAGCCAAAGTCACAGAGCTTCCCACAACTGGAGAGAAATGGTTTAAAACCACTGTGATTAAGAATGTTGAGTTCAGGACTTATTTAAAACCAGAACACAGGGATTTGATTTGGAAGAAAGATATTCCTGTATCTTTCCTTGAAGAGAAATGGCAGCAGTTATTGAAGGCTATAATGGTTTATATAACCTGTGAAGGGAGATACAACAGGGTGATGATTTATCATTTCAAACTTATAAACCATTTGACAGGTAGAAACCTGCTTAATCTTCCCTATTTCCTCCACCGAAGCTTATCCAAGATGGCTCATCAAGTCAAGGCCAAACCCAGTCAAGTTGTAGGTAGATTATCCCACCATAGTTTAATCAAACTGTTGGTTTGTAAGTTGTTGCAAAGAAAGGGTAAATAATGGAATTATTTCCTATTCTAGGATGATTTCCAAACTGAGGTTCAGCCAGAGGGAAAAAAGAGTCATCATTCCAAGAAATCCTCCACTCCCAGAAGTGGAAAGAGAAGGAGAAGAGCTATCTCTCCAATCCCGTTCAATCAACCCTCTCCTTCCCCTAAGTTGAGAAAAATGAAAAAGAAATTGAATTTTAACAGTGAGGAAGAAGAGGTCAGTGAAGTCCCAATGAAAAAAAGCATTCTCAATCTCCCTTACTCAGACTCAGAATATGAAGAGAAGCAATTGGAAATAGGGCATGAGGATTCAGTTACCACAGGGCATGACAACTCTGTTTTTGTGGACATATACATAGCAAGTTATGAGAACCTTCCATCACCTACTCCCCAAGAAGAACAAGAGCCACAAGTTGCAAAGGACTCATCCAGCAAACGAGTGAAGCAGAATAAATCAAAGGAAATCAAGAAGCTTAAGAAGAAGCTATCCGAGCAAGAGGTACTTGAAAGGGTAATAAAAACAGGTATGAAACCCTATCAAAAAACTTTGCAGAAAGCAATTCTGCTTTGGAAAGACTAGCCCATGAAAGCATAAAGGAGAAGAAAAAGAAAAACAAGATTGTAAAGGACTACAACAGCTTATGGAGAGTATCCCAGGGTTTAAAGAAAAAGGTCAGGTCTTTGAGGAAAAAAGCAGTGGCTTCAAAACACCAAGCTCGTGCTTCTCTTGAGACCCTTGTAGAGGTGGCAGTTCAATGCAATGAACCAGAAGCAGCCAGTAGCCCCACAAATCTTGAGCAATATACAGAAACCTAAAAAGATCAACCCTGAGGCGTTTTTGAGCTGAGACAAGGGTATTTTTAAAATTTTGATAATCTCAGGTTTCCGTGGCTTAGGCGAACATATCGATTGTTCATTAGCCACCGAAAGAAGAGATTTCAGTAGTTAATCAGCCCGAATTCCATTTTCCCTAACTACCAAAAGCACTGATAAGGAAAAAATCTAATGTTTTGGCAAAGATCCAAGTTTTTCTTGCTCAAAAGACTAAAAAATGGTTCCAGTCATTGGAATATAATTAATGACGTCTTTATCAAGTGTTTGTTTTGGTTTTGGAGATGTTTTAAAAGACAGAAAAGGTAAGCAACAGTTAGCTATTGTCAAGGAGATAAGACTGTTAACTGTCAACAGATGTCAAGCTCGACTCCTCCCATATCACATGAGATCCAGCAGCCTCGGAAGGCTTACCACACCTGCCTAGAATCTGAAGAACTCAAAGAGCAATCGAGAAGTTGAATTGATCTACTCTACTTAAGACAATTATTGATTTTCTACATTTGGCAAAGTTTGATCCAGTAATATAGGATCTGGAAACTGTTTGTAAAAGGCTATAAAGCCAAGAACATATGATGAACACAAGGTTTGATTTTGAGTTCTATAATCTATTGTTTTTGTATGAAAGACACTTTCTTTAATATATTAAGCCTGCAAGCTTCTTTCATTTGCTATTGTCAGACTCTCCTTCATCTTTGTCTATGCATATGAGTTGAAATTGTTCTTTTGTCTATGTTTAATGGTCCCATGGTAACTGTCATCTTACTTTTGACTGTTAAGCAAGAATCATAAGCATATTTGGCTAGTTTGTTGACCCATCATATATATTTCCTATGTATGTTCTAGTTAACTGATTGGTTTTCTTATTCATTTGTTTTACAAACCTATCTGATGATAGCTCTTGAAGGCCTTGTATTGCATGAATATAGCTAGACTATCTTGAAGGTACAATCCATAGATTAGGATATTCATCTTGATCCAAACCCACACTTATTATTGAGAAAATAGTTACTAAAAAGATTAAGTTACCAGGCATCTCTGACATACAGCTTAGGAGAGTTTCCTGGAGTGATAACAGATTCTATAAAAATATAATCAAATTTAAATATGGACAGTCTCATATGGTGGGATGGGAAAAGTACTTCTTTTATTAATCTCACAAGAGTAACCTTACAATAGTGAGATCAGTCACTGCTCCTCGAATATGGTCCTGGGCTCCTCTTTAATTGTGCTCCAACTACTTCTGTATTTGATCCTCTTCACACAATAGTTGCAAAAGGTTGGGGCAAGGAGAATACTAAATCGGGTATAGTTTCTTTGCTATGATTTTCCTCCTTCCAAATGGGACCCCTACCCCTTCTTTTATAGGCTAGAAAGGGCTAGGTATTTGGTCGAGTGACCAACTATGGACGGTTAGTCGGTTTAGTTAAATTACCCAAAATTCTGTGTTTCATCTGCAACTTTCCATTTTTTTGTGTTTTTTAGGTAAACATGGGTTGTAGTGGGTTAGCAAGCATATACATGCGTGAAGTAGTGGAGCAGAGTGCATATGCCTTCAAAAAGAGTGTTTTTTAAGAAGTTGTTCAGTAGTGGCTTGGAAAAGAAGTCAAATGACATGGCTTGATGCCAGGTAAGCATGTCTGGTGCAATTTAGGGTTATAACAGATGCCCCCTAATGTGTGAGGTCAGAAGAGCATCTGATGGCCGAAATACATTATCAATCTTCACCAACGTACCAACAAGTGAGCTCAGGGACCAAAATTCGGGAGGTACCATCTGCAAAATAACAATTGTCTCACAGAGGCAGAAATACCCATGCTTCGAATGAAATAAAATCATGGGTACCAATCAAATACATTGTAGATCCATGTCATATAACTATATAAAGTGTAGCCGCGAGCAATACACAGTGGATCTACATCTCGAAATCAAAAAAATATACATGTATAGTATCCATGTTCAAGAAGCGAATAAGGCCTGATGGCTAGAGATAAGGCCTTCAGAGCTCAAGAAACAGCTTCAAAATCTTCACAACTCGGGTAGGAGTGTAATATGGTTGTACGACTTCACTACCTAGAGGTCTTCGAGGGCTTGTCATGAACGAACTAGAGGATTTTTATGATCAAGTTGAGGGCTTCATGGATTTCGAGCAAAGACTTGATAGGGCTTTCGGGATAACTGAGCATGAGGGTAAGAGACAATATAAAGAGGGGGCCAACTCAATCTTGGTAATAACTTCCCTTGGACAATAGCACGACATAAGATGAGACTCAAGAAGCATGATATTTTGACATAAGTTCACGATGCAAGAGGCACTGCAAACTCTCCATATGTTTGGAAGAATAACCAAATGGAGGAGGACATAGCTCTATGTAGCGAGAATAGCTTCCTAAGGTCATGTTAAATCCCAAGGCTTGATGAAGAAACGAAAGTATGTGCTTTGTCCAAGGGAAAATCATTGCGCTACCAATAAAAAGAAAATACTTTCCCTTCCTCTTTTTGGGGTATATTTGATTTGTTTGTGTTTTTCAATAATTTTGGAAAGCATGAAAAAGAATAAAATAATGCTATGTTACAAAGGAGGATCGAGTGTCACGGACATACTAGTTCCAAGAGCACAGAAAACATGGATGCTCAGGGCAAAGGGACATATGCAGGAAAAGGACACTCGGGAAAAATCCTCCATGGGCCAAAGGTGTCAAGACGCAAAGGCAAAGTGCTACAGGGATTGTGTATAAGGCATGCTTCAGATGGTTCAGTTGAGAGCAAAATGGAGCTGGCATTAGGCCAAAGACACAGGTATGCAAATGCGATTAATAAGACACACAATGGTAATGTCCTTCAATGTAATTTTAATGATCCCAAAGAAGGTAAGCTCGGCGGTTTTTCATATTTAGAGAGTCTGAAAAAGCGTAAAAGGAGACTCCGCTAGGGTACCTTTTTGAAGATAGTCTATTTGGCTTGAAAAATGGGTAAACTAGCACCGACCAGATGTCTATTCAAAACCATTTTAACGAGTGTGATAAAGACAAGATCACTCGACAATTTTTTTCATTTTTAAGGAGTCTGAAAAAGCTTAACTATGGACTCTGTCAGGAATGTTCTTCTGGACCAATTTAACGAGTGTGAAAGAATAAGGTCACTCGACGATCTTTTCAATTTTAGTGAGTCTAAAAAGAGCTTAACTATGGACTCCATGGGGGTTCCTTTTTTGTAAATTTAGTCCCTCAAGCCCAAAAAAGGGTTAAAATAATACCTGAGAATACTCTTCTAGGGAACTGAGGCTCCTAGAGTATACCTTTGTTTGTACAGTTGACCGTCCAAACTGAAAAAGGGGTAAAATACCGTTGGACAAACTTGACTTCAAATTTCAGTTTAGCAAGCGTGAAGGTCAACAAGATCGCTCAACAATCTTTTCACTTTTAGAGGGGTTGAAAAGGGCATAAAAGAAGACTCGTTATGTTCTGGGAGTCTTGAGGGTGAGGTCAAGAGTGATAATGCATCATGAAAAATGAGGCTCAAACTCGTAATTAGGATAAACTAATAAGGAATACCGAGCCTATGGTCATTAGTGACGGCATGGACACCAAAATGCAACTAGGATCTACCTAGGGCATCCATGTTAAGGTAGGCTCTACCACTAAAATACGACGATTCTAAAGCAGCAATGATGGTTCCATGTCACAAATCAATGGGATCGATCCTATGGCGTAGTGATAAATACAATGAGATGCAAAAAGTAGAGGTGGAATCCTAACTTAAATGAAACAAGTTCGAAAAAAATGACTTTTTACCAAAGGACATTTTAAAAAGACCCAAATCTCCGAAACAATTCGCAAAACCCAAAGTAACAATTATCATAACAATCCATAGAAAAATCTTGAACCATACTAAATGATTTTCAATTTAGAAAAGATGACAAAAAGGTCCAAAAATTGACAAAAAGTGGCCAAAAAGTCTATAAATAGAAGTTGGCATCTCATTATCACAATTGCAAATTGAGAAATTGACTAAAAGCCAAAAATACCCCTTTGTGAAAAGAATTGATTCTGGGAGCTTCAGTGGACGAAACGAACTTCCGCTTGGACCAAGTAAGTACAGACTAACCCCCGTTGCATTTCAATATGTCATTTAAGCGACCAAGTAAGTACGACTAACCCTCCGAGCATTTCAATATGTCATTTAAGCATTTTTTTTTTTTTTGAGGGGGCGTCGACTTTTAAAATGGTCAGCCCTATGCATACACGAATTGTCTTAGGATAGCCAGCATATGCCCACGTGCAGAGAAAATATGACACGCGGGCATACGCGATTGTCTACATTACAGCCCGTGTATACCCTCCCTCATAGGAAAAAATTTAAAGAAAACAAGGGCTAATCCCTCCTGAATTTGTCAATTGGAGGATGTATGTTCATTGGAGGGAGAGAGAGCATGAGGACTTTGATGCTGAGGTCTCAGATAACCCTGATGTGGTAGCTTCTCTAGCTCAATTCAATTTGTTTAAGTTCTTCCAGAGTGCATTTATGCAGGCACAACCTAGGCTGTTGAATGCCTTGATTGATTACTGGCACTCGGACGCGGAGGCGTTCATGCTTGAGGGACAATCGTTGACTCCAACGACTGAAGATATCTACTTTTTGACTGGCCTCTCAAGGAGAGGGGGACGAGTCAACCTTCGCACATTTCCTTCTAGGCCTCACAACATAGCAGAGTTGATTAACCTCCATTGCGAGGAAGGTACTAACATGGTGGGTACTCAGGTGTCAGTTCATAAGATCAGCAACCTATCGCTAAAAGCGATAGTTCTACTCATTGGGTGGATTATTGGATCTGCAGCTTTACACCAAGCTTCCAGGGCACACATGAACTGTGCGGTTTAGTGCTTAAATGCACAAATCTTTGACTGGAGTACTACATTACTTGACTGCATGAAAAGGCAGTTGACAGAGTGTCAAATGTGGAGGCACAAAAAAATTGGATTTGGTACTATCCTTTGTGCTTTCTTCTTCGAGAGGGTACCTAGTCTGAGTCCGAGGGAGATTGTTGGAGGGCATGTAGCATCCTCTCCTGCAGTGAATAGATGGGCAATGTTGTTGCCACGACAGGGGGGGAGGACTATTGAGGCCTTTGATGACAAGTTTTTCGATTGGTGGTCTCGACAGATTCTGACAATAGAAGACTATTCCTATGTCAGAATTGACTTTTCCAGGGACCCAGACATGGGCGTACCTCCCGGAGTGGAACGAGGAGAGCTAGGTAAGTTTTTTTTTCAAAGTTTTTTTTTTTTTTAATTTTTATGTTGTTTCTATATATATCATTTTTTTATATACCAAAGTAATTGATAAATATGTGTTTGTTTTGTGCAGATGTGGGACCGGTGCATCCAGCAGATTTTGTGAGGACTAGGTGACGTCCTCGACCAGAGGCTGCAGTCGACGGATCAACAGCATAGGGGGACCTCTAGTCGATGAGGTTGAGAGAGTTTTGAGATGGGTAGAGAGGAACTTTACCTCGCTTACTCGCATAGTCCCCATGGCAGAGATCGAGGATCTGTCGCCATCTATGCAGCCTCATGTAGTGGGGGCACCACGGATGTGGGTCCGTCTTTTTAGGAATTTGGAAAATGTTGTTGATCATTATAACAGGGCCAACAGGCCCCGTTTTTAGTTAGGTTGGACAGCTTACGTGCCGAGGGCACTACTTGTATATTTTTGAGGGCATAATCCCCGTGACATTCTACTGGACGTATTTTTGAGGCGCTTGCTCCCACCCATGTACTCTGATATTTTTTATATTATATATGGATTTTTATGTCTTTTTAAGTCTTATGGATTACATCTACTTTACAAATGTATTTACATGTGAATGTGTGTGTCTTTCTTACATGTGTGAAAGATGCCAATCTAATATTTGATTAGCTAGAGTATCTGTAACTTGATTTAATCTCCTAGGAACATGAAAATATGTAATATAATCAAAGCTTTGTTCTAAGAGACGTACCCTAAGGAATCGTCGGTGTAGAGTAGGATCATGAACACGGTATACTCCATTTAACTGAGACACAACCAACTGAGCATATAAATAGACTCGGAGGTGAGATATACCAAGTGACAAAGCATCACGAAGTAACTCAATAACTGAGTTGTATTCGGTGACATTGTTTGTGGTGTCACCTAAACATATACCTCATGAAGATAGCAACTGGCCCTGAGGTGTGAAAATCACCCAAGCTGCGAAGGCAAGCCTTCGAGTGTGCTGGCTAGCATCGTCTGTGAATCCAATGAGAACCTATTATTCACTTGACATCTGCAACAGTGAAGAAGATGACATAAAAAATGACACGTCCTAAAACCAAAAACCCAAAAAGTAATAGTACACAGACTATACATATATTACAAAATGTCACCCAAGGCGACCCACCTATGAGTAATACTTCTTTAGGTAGAGCCCATTTCTAGGCTCCGCCAAAACATTTCCCTAAAAGTCCACTAGACGATAAGCGCCCTTCTGTAGTACTTATTTCACGATGAAAGGTATAAACCACATGGGTTTGAACTTGCCTTCCCCCAGGGGGTCCTTATCTTGGTTAGACCAAGACAAGGTTGCCTTCAGAGAAAATCTGAGGACGAACAGACCGATCATACTGACACTTGACTTTTTTTTTGTGAGCCTCGGTAGACAAGGCCGCATTACGACATTGTTCATTGAGTTGTTCGAGGTATAGTAATTGTTCTTCAAGTGGTGAAGTATCTGGCAATAAATGCACTGCCAACTTTAACGATGGGATCTAGAATTCTATAGGCAAGATTGCTTCCAGCCCATAAATGAGTTGAAAAGGTGAGAAACTGGTTGCAGTCTTAACAGACGTTCGGTAAGCCCATAATGTTGAATATAACATCAAATGCCAATTTGACTTGGCCGAATTGATCGTTCATTGTAGAATGGTTTTAAGAGATTTATTTACAACTTCCACCTAACCATTCACTTGGGGGTAATAAGGTGATGAATGTTCCTGCCTCAACCCAAGCTTTGATGTTAACTCGGTCATCATTTTGTTCTGAAAGTGATTGCCATGGTCAGTGACAATATCTCTCGGGACATCGAACCTTGCTATTATCTAGTTGAACAAAAAGAGAGTTGATGTTTCCCCGTCGTCTTTGAATGTTGGCATAGCTTCAAACCACTTGGTGAAGTATTATATTGCTATGATGATATAGCAGTTCCCCCTTGATGAAGGGGGGTTGCATGTAGTTTAATCAATCCCCCATTTACTGAAGGGACCAATGGTAATAACAGGAAACATGGGAGCGGGGTGTGCCCTCATCTTTCGAGAGAAGATCTGACACGGGTGGCACTTCTTGACTGATTCAACACAATATTTGATTAATGTCAGCCAAAAATAACCGACTCATAGAATATTTTGGGTTGTTTCCAACCTAGACAAATGACTGCCACATGCTCCAGTGTGGAAATCGTTAAGCATGATTTTCGCTTCTTCAGGAGTGAGACAGTGGCAAAGGATGCAGTCGACACCTTGACAATACAATGTGTCCTCGAGTATGAGATAGTTCTTAGCCTGATGGCGTATACGGAAATGCTCATCGTGAGAAGCAGAGGAGAGACACTTCAAAGTCTGGAGATAGACAAGCACATCTCCATACCAAGGGTCAGAAGACACGATAAAAAACATGTCTCCTTTGATAGGCGACTCGTCGGGTATAACATCACATGATTCGACCGGAAGTTCCGATATGAGTTCTGCGAAGACCATCGACTTTTTGGATTTCGCCGAAATGAATTCCAAGTTGAATTCCTGGAGGATAACTATCCATCTATTGATTTTTTCTTTGATGACTCGTCATTTCAATACGTATTGAAATGGATTCGCAATGGAAATGACGGTAGTCTTACGAAACAAAATATAATGACGGAACCATTGGACAGCATGAACTGTTGCCAACACAAGCTTTTCGATATGGGAATAATTGAGTTCTGGTCCAACTAGGCCTCAGCTCATATAATAAATCATGTATTCTGAGAGTAAATCATCCTCCTAAACTAAGACCATACCGATGGTTGACTCTGCAACGACCAAGTATAATAGGAAATCTTTATTATAATTGGGTGGTCGAAGTAGAGGGGTTGATATGAGGGCACTTTTCAATGCTACGAAAGAGCGTTGAGCAGCTTCGTCCCAATGAAAAGGAACGTCCATCTTCAATAAACGCATAAAACCCTTTGTGATCTTAGCATAATTTGCAATGAAATGCTGTAGAAAATTCATTTTTCCCTGCAGACTCTGAAGCTGAGGTATGGTGCATGGGGGAGGAAATTGAACTATTGCCTCAAACTTGAGAGGATCGACCATGATCCTTGTTTTTGAAATGATGAAACCTAGCAGACGACCTGATGTGACGCAAAAACTACACTTGTTTGGATTCAAGCATATTTAGTAGTAGCGACACCGTTCAAGGATAAATTGAAGGTGTTCCGGATGATCATCTCTCTTACGAGATCGTGACGCTAAATCATCGAGATAAGCCTTGAATATATGTTTGAGGTCGTGGAAAGAAAAAGACATGGCCCGTTGAAACATAGTTCCATCATTTTTTAGACCAAAAGGCATCTTATGATAAGCGAATGTATGCCATGGATAGATGAAAACGATTTTGTGTTGGTCTTCAGGTTTGATTTGTATCTGATTGTATCCCGAAAAACCATCCATGAACGAAAAGGCCTTGCATCCTGTGCATTCATCGACTATCTGGTTAATAAATGGCGTGGGTAAATTATCTTTGGGGCAGGCCTTGTTCAGATCATGGAAGTTTGTGCATACACGAATCGTACCCTATTTTTTATTGACTAGCACGGGATTCGACACCCATTGAATCAATTGGACGGGGTAGATGAAACCAACTTTAAGTAGTTTCTCTACTTCAACCTTGATAGTTGTTGCTTTCCTAAGATTGATCGGACGAAGCTTATGTCGGACTGGCTTGACATCAGGATAAGTCGTGATTTCATGTTCAACAATTCGTGGGTCTATGCCTGGCATTTCCTCGTAAGACCAGGAAAAGACGTCGTGGAATTCTTTAAATAAATCTTTGTAGATTTGAATTTTCTCGGGGGAGCAGTCCGCTCTGACGAAGATATTCTCCACGATGCCAGGGGTTTTAGATATCTCAATAGGTATCGTCTCGGATATTGTGGCCATATTTCCTTCATTGTAAACCACGTGTGTTGCCAATGGATTGATAGGACAATCTTTATCTCCATTCATGGTCAGAGTGAATTCTCCTACTTCAATTTGTCTTAACTCTGGGAGGAAGTAAGATCTATGATGTAGATCATCCCAGGGTCTGTCTGGACTAGTCATTGACTCAATAATCACTTCGTCTAAAGGAAAGACTAAGTCTAAAGAATCTATATCAGCAAGGGAACCTTGAGCCCAAATAGGCTCGAGCATCGGATCTAACTCTTGTGCTGGAGTTGGATCGGGGTCGGAAGAAGCTCGTTGAATGATCGAGTATGCAACTTATGCCATGGAAAAAGGCATGGCCATGCCATGGTTCTCTGTCCCTTCCATCCTAGCGGATCGGGAAGGAAGGGTCCATGGATCATGAAAGTAAATCGTGTGAAACGACGAGATTTGAAAAATTTCAGCCCAAGTCTGGTTGGCGAAATCCATCATATAATGGACATTGCCAGTCGGAGGCGGGTAATCGAAAGTACCCATAAATGATGGGCACAAACCAACCCCTACATTGACGACACCAGGCTGGGGGATATCAATCATCGGGACCGTGGGGACTCTCGATGGAGGATCAGGACGGGAGAAGGATAACTGATCAATGCTCATAATCTGGCCTTCGTGAGGAAACAACAAGACCTAGAACATTGTCACGATGACTGCTTGCATAGCGTAGGTCTAACTCCTTCCTAACAAAATATTGTAGTCGAGGGACACATCGACCACTTCAACTTCGACACACATGGTTTTCCCCCCTAACTGCATGGGGAAAGAGGGGATGATCCCATGTGGTCGAAAAGAACGACCATCAAAAACTGTAAGTAGAGTAGGTGACGGAGACAAAATGCATTGGCCAATGGCCTTCAAACACACCAAAGACATCACGCATGTCGAGGCACCCTCATCCACCACTGTACGAAAAATATTCCGAGTAAATTTTTTCATGGTATAAGCCACTACTATCTGAAAAGAGACATGGTAAGGAAGACGAGGTTTTAAGTCGAAGGTATCAAGTATGATCGTTCCCGGATTACAAGTCTCGTCGGAGCCTAAGGCAGTTAACAGAGCCTTTCTCTGGGAAGGGAAACTCTGGAGGGCTTCCAAAGGAGACATCGCACAAGGGGTTTGTGATAAATCCTCCACCACAGAGTAGTTCTAGGCAGCCCTTGTGTTTGGGTTGTAAGAATCTTTCTTCAACACACCTTTTGGGATGTGCGTCATTGTTTCGCCCAATGTCTTCTCAATATGAAGAGGAAGAGGTGGGTTTTCGGCTTCTTTTCCCTTCTCAAAGGTGCCTAGCTTTCTGTAATCATGTGCTCTAGTCATTATATAGGCATCACCTTTCATCATATACACGTTTGCAGACGACGGATTACTTGAAGACGGAGGGGGTCCTTGACTGCCCCCTTCTACGGTCAAGGAGGCTTGAGTTAGATTTTTCTCGTGTGGGAACGGGTTTATTAACACAGAAGGCTATTGTTGTGTCAATAAATTTTGGGCCTCCGCAAGCCGAGGGCACTAATGGGTAGGGTGGTATTCCTTGCAAAGATTACAAGGATACTTTGACTTTTGTTTTTCAGTGTCGCCCCTGCCAGCATTATCGGTGGGTTTCTTATCCCCCTTACCCTCTTTTCGTTGTTTCTTATTTCCGTCAAGTTGTTGGGTGGACTTTGAGTTTTTCGTTTGCACACTGTATACATCCGAATTTTGGGTAGGGGGAACATCTGAACCAGTGGTTTGGTTGGTCGTTGTCTGTTGTATCGACAATTGTTGCGATTGATTTGACAATGGATCAGTGGGCTTGGTTTGTGTTGAACCAATAATAACATCAGCATGTGGTCCAGACCTTTGCCTAGTTTTTTCAAGGATTGACCTCGGTGTGTCTGGCAAAATCTCGTAGAGTAAACCAGATTGAGAGTAAATTAGATCTAGATGTTGTGCTCTCATTATCGCGTATTCCTCGGAAAACACTCCGGACGTTGTGACGTATTTAGATAACTGGGGTACCAAAGAATTAAGGAACCACTCTAGCAGGAATGTTGGTGGGACTTGCACTTTGATCAAACTCTTTCAGCATCTCCATTCTCGAATATGATTCGAGATATGGTTCGCTTTTGTCTCCTTGAAATTGGCCAGCAATTCGATGTCGGCGTCGTATCTTATAGGTAATTGGAAATGGTTCAGGAAATCCATTGCCAATTCGTCGAAGGAAGAGTATCGTGAGAAGTCAAGCTCAATGTACCATTTCACAACACTCCCTATGAGAGTGCATTGAAACAATCGCAACTGAACGGATTCACCTCTTAACGAGTTGGTCGAGCACCATAAGTGGAAGGTAGTCACGTGATCACCAAGATCTTCGTTAGGCTTCGCCTCAAACTTTGGAATGTCCAAAGCCAACTTGGTCGGCATGGGAGGCCAACTAGGATCATGACAGATGGGATCATTTAAGAGCCTTGTCAAATCTGGCAAGTGCAGGGTTGCCAGAAACGATAGTTTGGGTTGTGGATTGTAGCCAAGGAAAAAGGAGCCTGGCGTTTGACTTGCACCAGGTTGCTAGGAAAATTTAGGTTGTTGGACAGGGCTCTGGTAATAACCATGACCATGACCAGTGTATGGATTGGGCTCTTGTTGAGACATCATCTGTTGGCTCCCGTAATAAGACATAAAGGGTTGAGCTTGCGTCACATTTCAAGGATTTTGGGAGGGTTTTCCCCCTGTCGATCCGATGGGCATAGGCGTTGGGCCTTGCTCGGGGTTCCACTGGGTATGGAAAGGTTTTCCCCTGATCGACATCCCTGGCAAGGGGGTTGGTCCCTGCCATGGATTCCAAGATCCTTGTGAGGAAGGAATTCCTAAGTGTGCCCCCTGTGTAGGAATAGTACCCTGTATAGGATGTGGTTGTCCATAACTGGGGTTTCCCCTAGCCGAAACAGTAGCTGACGAAAAAGCATTGTTACCAAACACGTCTAATAAAGAGAAAGGTGTCGAACCAACCGGCATATTATAAGGAGGGAGTGCTTGACTACCTTCTCCAAACAAGTGTATGTTAGGCCCGATGGAGTGCTGAGGAACACCGCTGAGCGAGGGGGACGAAGGGGGTATATGACCCCCGCCGTAAGGGAAAGAGATAAAGGGAGCGGAATTTCCCCCAATAGATCCTTGCAGAGGAGCGTTGGAACTCCCTACCCCTAGACCCAAAGTTTGTAGAGTGGAGGAGGAAAGTACAGTAATCGTATTGAAGCCAGGCATCCCGTATGAGAAAGGAGATCATGTTGTGTTCTGAGGAAATGGAGCAGTGATCGTCACCATAGAAAGAATCAGAACGTTTCCCAAGGTAGAAGCAGTTGAGACCATGGTGGCCCGGACCGACGATGGTTGGTTAGGAGGTGAAACACCCCCATTAGTGATAGTCGTGAAGGAAATATCAGTATTCCCTGAAGAAGTGGCAGTGTGTGCTTCCGTTGTTGCTGGTGACACTACCAGACGCTCATAAGGTAGAACATGTACGACGATGGGTTCCAATAGATCAGTTATGGGAGGGTTGTAAGGACCAAGAGCCTCTGCTCCGAGGTAAAAAATGATTGGTTCCTCCAGAAATGAAAGTTCTTCTCTCGAAGATGGGTTGGGCATAGTTTCCTATAACCCGGTTGTCTCAAAAGACCCTTGCTAGTCTAATTTTCGCCTTAGAAGTGGCGGGGGGGGGTTTGATATCAACCGACGGCAGGCCCAAAAGCCTTCACAACCGGTGGAACTCTTGATCCTCCACTATGTGAGAAGATCAAAGACACACTAAGGAAATCTATAATCATTTCAAAACCAGCACGCACTAAAAAAGTACCTATGAGATAAAACAAGCAATCACTAACTAGTTGGAAGAACAGTTACAACAACCAACACTAGAGAAACTCACCGGTGCAAGTGCAACTCAAATATGGAAGCACCCTCCAGGTATACTTTGCAAAGTGTGGCCCGATTTCTGTCCTAGGTATCGCGGTATACCCCCGCAATCACCTGTGTAAGTCACTAGAAAGATAGGCAACTAGGTTGCCAGCGTGCAAACAGTCACCAGGCGGTTACAGTCGACAGTCGAGTGGACCACAATGAGTAGGGTATCAAGCCCAAAACCTATCAAGGGTATCAAAAGCAAGTGTTCCGGAAGACGAATGAGGACCTCAACCGGATTTGAGACCCATGAAGCTCCGTGACAAATGAAATCAACAAAATCCCAAGACAATCCCTCTATATGTGTTCCCCACTACATTTGGTCCAGCTTTGGAGGGGTTATCTCCACTACCTTTCCTTACACAACCTCATGTTTAGCCCCTGTGTTAGAGGGGGGTCCCAGATAACTTTTACGATAATGGACTTTTGACACTCCCTAGCACAGACTCTTATGTATGTTTTTCAACCTTGAAGAGTTTCCTCTCCAATCATAAATCAAGGCTCTAGCCTAGACTAGTTGATGTACCCTACAAAACATAAAGTCTAGTTGATTTTAATTAGTCGTTAATTTTTTGGGCTTGTCTTAAGTCAAAGGCTATGAAAGTGCAAATAGTGATGTTTTGAAAGACGAAAGAGAAGATAAACAACAAACTGGAAACAAAATAACTTCTTCTTCACAAATTCGAATTTTCTCTTTTTAAATTTTTTTAAACCAACCATGGATGATTTTAGGGGCGAAATTTCACTCATGGGCTAATTTTCCAAGGTTTTTCCCAAAAAAAGATTCTCTATTCTAAAAATGATTCGCCCAAATTCTATAGGATAAAATTATTTTCCCTTAAAAATCACCAAACATTTATACAAACTATATAAAATCCTTAGAGATTTGAATATTTTTACAAAAATATCCCTAAACATTTTATATTTGACATATGAAGGATCACTAAGATTCGCCAATGTTTCTACATTTGAAAATAAATTTACATCCTTAAAATCATCCATGAAACCAACTTTTCAAACTTTTTCTTTCTAAGATCTTTTAACTGAAAAATCAAACAAGCTTCCGCTTGACTACGAGCTACTTATTGTCCTAATTCAATCAACCAAGAACTTATGAAAACAATCATTTTCATATTGATTAATGTAAATAACCAACTCTTTAACCAAACCGAGAAGTAAAAAAATTCAACATGCTTCAAAATACTAGAATTGAAAAAATGGATCCCTTTTCTTTATTCTAAAGCAAACAAAAATGATAAAGTGAAGACAAAACAAAAACCAAAATCACTTATGGCCCTACTGCGGATCGCAGGGAGTCACTTGACCAAAATCTCAAAAAAAAAATGATCTCAAAAACACTCACAGATTTGTCTAAGACTCTACTACAGAAAATTCAAGAAATCTGTTTGATGGAAATAAAACTATGCTATGGTCAAACCTAGGCTACCAACTATGATCACAGAGACCAGGGTAGAGACCAAAAATACCCCTGAAGAGACTGGCTTCTGACAGGTAAGAGGATGACTGCCTCTCTCTGTCAAAAGATCTCCCCAACACAGATACACGACTGTCACCATAGCAGCTAGCATATATACGTGATCAAAATCTGGACCAGGGGGCAAAAATTTGCTCAATTTTCAAAGTGCTCGGATTGCGATGAAACCAGAGCCATTGCGTCCGTCTCGTCTTCCTGATTCCAGTGGTATATTTATTTTCGCAAACGAAGTCTGTATGGAGAAGTTATCGCGATCTGTTCGCCGAGCCAAACAGGCAAAAATTTGATGCTGACTGTACCTGTCCGTACAGTCCGTACATGACACGTGGCAGGTCGTACAACATACGTGGCATGTCCGTATAGGACATGTGGTGGCTCCAGGGCGTGACACGTGTCATTCATTTATGGACTTTTCAGCGTACGATTTGACCAATCTTGAAGTGACACGTGTCACCACTGGATGGGTGACACGTGGCACGGATGACGTCAGCATTTGATGTGGCGACCGTAAGATAACGTGGGCTAATCGGTGGTTGACAAGTGGCAAGGTGACATGGCACGTTTTCATTGGTTGATGTTGGCGAATAGCAGGTTGACACGTGTCCGTTTGGAGGCAAATAATAAAGAGACACGTGGCCCAATCGGAGGGCGCCACGTGTCCCCCTCATTTTTGGTTTGTGTGTTGGTTCAAAAAACTTGTGGAGCCAACCAGATTCGAACCGGCGACCTCCCCTCTTGCCAGAGCTTTAACAAGGTTTCCGTAGCCAACTTACCGTCCTTTGTTCCTTGTTAGGAAGGCGTGAAACAATTTATTTAAAGTTGTTTGATGTAAATTTTGGAAAAGGGCTCGGGTCGGGGCTTAAGCCCCAACCCATGGTTTCGTTGCAATATTATATGACCATGTTTTTATTACGCGCGCGGGGTAATATGAATAGTTTAAAACCCGTGGTCGTGTGTTTTTATATGACCATACTCTTGGTTAAAAAGCGCGGGGATTATAATATATAGTCCGTGTCTATTCCATATACATTGTTATATGCGCGCGGGTGTTAGTTTCATTACACCATATGTTAAATAACCGTGTTATATATGTAACCGCAACCATATAATTTATGCGCCTTTTGTAACGGTTATGTTATGGTTGGAATGGCGCGCGGTTTGATTGCGGGTTCAAACGGTTGGCATGGTTTTTAAAACCGTTAGCACCTTTTGCTTTTAGCCCGAGGTCGTATAGACCATATGCCCGAGAGCTAGGCGGTTGGGGGCTGGGGGTGCCCTAACTGTCCTACAGTTTGCACGGTTATTCGGAACCTCTCGGTGTTGGGTTTAAATGCACGTTTTGGAGCGTGTTCCAGGTTCATGCACACAGAGGTGCGTTCTGTAGAACTAGTTCCAGCAAAGCTTGAAGGAGGAAAATGGAGGAGGCCTAACTTCTTCATCGTTTGGCCGATTGAGGTGCCGTAAAAGCCCAACCAGGGGTTTTTGGATGTGCTGGATCCATTGGTTCCATTTTCACAGCCATTTGAAGACTCTTCATGCGATTTTTTCACCATTGAAGTTCCAGGAAGCTCCACGGAGCTTGAAGCCCTATTTGATGGAGGACATGGTTTGGTGAGCCTATGTTTGTTTTCTGTGAATGAATAATCATTTTTGGCTAATTGATATGCTTTGAACACATTGGGATAGGTTTCAGAGGCTTTTTGAGGACTTTTATAGGTGTTTTTGCCAAAGAGAAGCTCAGGGAAGCTTATGGCCACATGTAGAAGAGGTCATGCATGGATGAGCCATGATCCGTTTTTAGAGTTCTATTAGTCGTTTTTGGGGTTTTTATGTGTTCTGATATCAATGGTACAGTTTGTTTTTCCATTGGAGTTGAGAAGCATATTTTAAAAGAACTTTTGACTAATTAATCCCAGAGAGCCAAGTCCATTATGGAGGCTCAAGGAGATGTAGCCCGGAGGGGGGTGAACTCCTTTATCATGTTGTTCTTGTTGTGCGTTTGATGGTTTATTTGCTACAAGTATTGTTGTTGTGTATTTATTTGAAGTACATACTTAACCATTTACAAGAACATTTCTTCATACATAAGCATTTACAAGAAGATACATGAACTTAACACATAAGTTTAT
>SNQJ01S0179804.1:5481-30328 GCA_010110895.2 Picea sitchensis | reverse complement strand
GATCTCGAAAAACCTTCATTTGGGCCCTTAAAATGGCCCCGGAAGTTAAAAACTACTAAAAATAGTAAATTGCCAAAATTGTCAGAAAAATGTTTTGAGCTATTCGAAAAAGGTGGGTGCCCATTGAAATTCACCTGGATCAAGTAATCAGTTTTGTTAAGAGTTTGAAAATACCCTGGCAAGAAGGAATTCACTTCGTTGTATGTAGAAAACACAAATTTGTTCATACTACGCCATTATTTGACAAGAAAGCAAGGAATGCAATCGAGGAAAATTTAGAAACTTTCTGTAAGAACCTAGTTTAACAAAGCCAAAAAATTTGTAAATTTAAACATTAATATTATTCAGCATATAAGCAACATAAATTTAAATTTATGAATAACAATCTAATAAATTACATAACAACCCCATAACCCATCAAATTCATAAATATAGATACCTTTGGCTGATGTTATTATCCCAATATCCAGCTATCCTCTTTGTTGCTTGCCCAAAACTCTGCATGATGTTCTGACCAACCCTTCCCAAAACCGACTAACCACCCAGTCAGCTAGGAGCAGCTTATCTGTCTCCCTAGCTCCAAGATTCCGTGAGGATTCCTGGCCCCTGAGCCCAAAACTCCAAGCAAGCTGGTTCCCCTTGCAACAATTCTCCCAACTCCAAAACCAAAAAATATCCCTTAGAAAATACAGTCCTCCCTCCAATAATGCTCCTCTCCCAAATTTTCATAAACAACCCCGAAGGCTTCTGGCCAGTCATATCCCCCTCCCTTCACCGAATTATCCCTTTAATTAACACTCACCCACCTTATCCCTCCATTCATTTCCAACCACCTTATCCTCTTTCTCTTGAATGGTTCCCTCATTCGATATGTTAAGTTTTCATTTAATAAATTAAAATTTCTTAAACTCAAATTCATTAACCAAATATTTAATCAGTTAATTAGTTAATTAATTAATTAACTAATATACATTAGACAATTATTAAATCAAGACGATTAATTAATTAATTAATTAATTAATTAACTAATATACTTTAAACAAATATTTAACTATGACCATTAATTATTTAATTAGGGTTGTTACATACGCCCACCCTTCAAGAAACTTTGTACTAAAGTTTAAAGTATTTTATGATACAAGGGAAAAGACACAAGGTTCACACATTCATATCTTATAACCAACATTATCAGTAAGTAAGCCAAGAAAAGTCATACATACTAGTGTACATGTGCAAGAAATGCATGTGTAGCTGGTACATACAAGTCTTGTTCATGTACCAATATCAATAACTATCATCTCTATAGTAATTTCCATATGCATCCAATCCCTTCAACAATACTATTCATTTTATATAAGAAAATAAACCAATCTAATGTTTGCGAAATCATTTAATTTCAATTATCTAGGTCAACAATGTTATTTAGAAAATTGTAATTTAATTACATAATTATGAATATTCATATATATATATATATATATATATACATTTTCTTTTCAGAAGGAAAAACAATAAATTCCACCATAAGGCAAATCTCCATACACTCTCAATTATTTATACTCATCCTTCCTCCCTAACTTACTTCCATCTTCCATTCCTATCCTTCGCCTGTTGGACTATCTTGGAGCATAAACTATATTGACCTAACTCCAAATAGAACCCGTAAGCGGAAGTGTCACTATCTCGACCAAGCTTCCGCAACAGGCAACTTACAGTCATCGTCATACGTCTATGGGAGCATGAGCTAACACCGTCCTCCCATGACTTTAGGTTTTGGAGGATACATGGTGGGAAATTACTCCACCCCTCCTAATCATAACTAGGATCCACACCTTACAATGTCATATACAGTGGCACCATGTTGTTGGGAGTTTTGTCCTCATTTATTCGATTTTGGGCAGTCTCATCACCTGAAATCCTACACTGGTCCACATATCATAGCAATGCATCCAAACCAATATAATTTCACATACAAAGATTCATACCATATTGTTTCTCGGCCAGTGGTCATGACATCCACTTTCATTATCATTATCCCTTGGCTATTTCATAGCCCATAACCTGCAGATTAGCCTGTAACACAACTCATACATTTCTATGCATTATCATCATGTAATTTCATACAACCATCATTTCAATTTGGTATCCGTGTACCAACAACTTAACATCAAAGTTTTCAAGTTAGAAATAGATCTCATAATATCCCATAATTCAATTTCGACACCCATTCATAAAACTATCCTTTACCAATTAGATTGCATCATATATAACATCATTCTAATAGCATTTAAACCTTCATATGATTCTCATTCACACAATATATCACATCATATCCATTATCATCAATAGCATTTAAACATTCATAAAATTTACATTCTCACAATATATTGCATCATATCCACTATCATCAATAACATTTAAACATTCATAAAATTTACATTCACATAGTAGATCACATCATATCCATCATCATCAATAATATTTAAACATTCAAAAAGGTTCATATGTCTTAAAAGTTTAAGTGTATCATTTAATAGTTTCACTGTGAATAGAAAATAAGAGTGTAGGCCTCAGGTAATATTGGTTTTCTAAGTCAAAAGGTGGTGTTACATACACCCAACCTTTGAGAAACATATTCTCGAGGTGGCCAAAAAAGTGAGGGATAATCTCGTCGTAGTGTCTCGGCATCCTCCCAAGTAGCAGATCCTGGACTATACTTGTCCCACTGGATCTTAACTTGGTCTACCAGATGGTTCCTGAGCTGTTGGACTCTACGATCCAATATGCGTAATTGTTCTACCATGAGGGTTCCCACATCTGATACCTACAGTTCCTTCCAATTTAGTTTATGTGATGCCTCAACCACATAATGACGTAAAACAGATACATGAAAAATGTTTCAGATCCAAATCAGGATCTATCTTCAAGACAATGAGCCTGGGTTTAGATGATGAGAAGATTTGGTTTTAAATACTGGAATTGACGTGAAATCTAAGTGTCGGTTAGGTTGTTTTGGTAAAAATTCTTTTTTATTATTTATTTAGTGTGATTAAATTTAATTAGGGTTTTGTTTTAATTGTTTTGAGATTATTTTAAATTATTATTAGATCAATGTTTATTAATTTTTGTTTTAATTAACTAGAGTCTAGGTAGTTAGTAGGGTTTATTATTAGGTATTTAAGTGGATTATTCAATTATTTAAGGGTTTGCTTATTAATGTTATTTAGGCTTTAATGTTTCTTAAAAAGTTCTATTAAGGCTTAAAACTTAATGTAAACAACTAAGTTTATAAGATTATAGGTGAAAAGATTTGGAGGTTCTTAATAAGTTATCTGAGCTCGGTTAGTTTTTAAATTTATCGTTTAAGAATTATGACCAATTCTATTCGTAAGCCTATTAATATTTTTTAAAGAGAAAGTTTATTTTAAAAATGTTTTAAATTCGAGAGTGATTAGGTGGGGTTTTAATGAATTAATCTTAACGGTAGTTAACCTATCTGCGTGCATGATAAACAAAGTTGAGCTGAGCGTATTAGAGAAAGGACTAAATTTCGTTGTTTCTCCAATCTCCATACCCATCGATAATATCATTTGTTGCGTAGAAGACAGCATACAACACCTTGCCGATGAAGACAAAGAGATAATACGCCAAGACTTCTCAGTGATTTTGCACAAAGCTAAACCTCCAAAAAGAAATTTGAGTAAAGAGGAATGCGCAACCTTAAAGGACTTAAGAAATGATGAAAATCTGGTGATCTTTAAGGCAGACAAAGGTAGCGCCACCGTCCTTATGAACCTTAATGATTATAATAAGAAAATGAATGAACACCTCTCTCATAGTGGCAACTATAGAAAACTTAATTGAAACCCTATTAAGAAAATTATAAAGAAAGTAAAGAATTCCATCAACAACTCCAACCTAGACGAAAGAACCAAGAAACGTTTAACCCCAAACAATGAGATCACCCCTAGAATCTACAGTTTACCGAAAATTCACAAAGAAGATATTCCTCTTAGACCCATATTGAATACCATAGGCTCACCAACCTATGAGCTAGCTAAACATGTAGCCAAGATCCTTAGCCCCTTGGTAGGCGACACTGACTCTTCCATTAAAGAGTCCAATGACTTTATTAAAATCATTAAAAATGAAAAAATAAGGCCTCAAGACACCCTCATAAGTTTTGACGTTGTTTCCCTTTTCACCAAAATCCCTTTAAATGAAGCTATCCAAATTATCAAAGAGGTCACTGACCTTGAAACAGCTAACCTAGCCGAGATTTTCTTATGCTCCAATTTCTTTAGTTATCAAGGAGAATTCTATGAACAAACCAGCGACGTAGCAATGGGCTCCCCATTGTCCCCCATTCTTGCTAACATTTTTATGGAAAATTTTGAAAAGAGATCCTTGGAATCCTTTCCCCTAAAACCTTTAATATGGAAAAGATTTGTTGATGACACCAATGTTCTCTGGCCCCATGGTAAAGAATAATTACAAAATTTCCTTCAACACCTAAACAACATATCCAAAGAAATAAAATTCACAATGGAACTCGAGGAGAATGATAGCATCCCCTTTCTAGATGTTCTTATCAAGAGAAAAACCAATGGGGATCTAGGACATGCAGTTTATAGAAAAAAGACCCACACTGAGAACTATCTCCACGCAAACTCCCATCACCATCCCAACCAGAAACTAGGTGTCCTAAAAACTTTAGCCACTAGAGCCATAAGAATCTCCGATGAAGCAAACCTAGAAAAAGAAATAGATCACATTACCAAGACTTTTAAGAACATAGGTTATAAACACAAAGACATTAAGAATGCAATAAACAAAGCCTTAGAAAAAACACGCAATAAGCCCACTATCCCAAAAGATCATAACCCTAATAGAGACGATTTCCTCCCTTACATCCAAGGAGTGACCGATAAGATTGCCAGAGTCCTAAGAAAAAAAGAAATTAAGACCTCCTTCAAACCACTTGAAACCATCAAACATAATATGATATCTGTAAAAGACAAAATCGACCCCCACAAAGGTCAAGGAATCTACAAAATAGAGTGCTCATGTGGAAAATGCTACATCGGTGAAACTGGTTGCTCTTTCCAGATTACGATAAAAGAACATGGAGATGACATTAAGAATGAACGCATTTGTACCTCTGCCCTAGCTGAACACTCCCTTAAAACAAGACACGATATATGCTTAGAAGACACTAAAATCCTCGCCAAAGAAAATCACCTCTTTAAACGTCGTGTTAGAGAAGCCATTGAAATCCGTAAACATCCTAGCAACCTGAACAGAGATAATGGGTTAGAACTAAGCAAAAAMTGGCTCCCCATGATTCACAATTAACAGTAACAATCCTTGTAGAAAACTATCTCAAAATTCTTTAAGATTAATTCATTAAAACCCCACCTAATCACTCTCGAATTTAAAACATTTTTAAAATAAACTTTCTCTTTAAAGAATATTAATAGGCTTAGGAATAGAATTGCTCATAATTCTTAAACGATAAATTTAAAAACTAACCGAGCTCAGATAACTTATTAAGAACCTCCAAATCTTTTCACCTATAATCTTATAAACTTAGTTGTTTACATTAAGTTTTAAGCCTTAATAGAACTTTTTAAGAAACATTAAAACCTAAATAACATTAATAAGCAAACCCTTAAATAATTGAATAATCCACTTAAATACCTAATAATAAACCCTACTAACTACCTAGACTCTAGTTAATTAAAACAAAAATTAATAAACATTGATCTAATAATAATTTAAAATAATCTCAAAACAATTAAAACAAAACCCTAATTAAATTTAATCACACTAAATAAATAATAAAAAGGAATTTTTTACAAAACAACCTAGCCGACACTTAGATTTCACGTCAATTCCAGTATTTAAAACCAAATCTTCTCATCATCTATACCCAGGCTCATTGTCCTGAAGATGGATCCTGATTTGGATCCGAAACGTTGACACTCTATTGACAAAATTATGGCTATTCCGACCAATCATAAAAACCCCAACCATAGAAATACTTTTAATACATGAAAAACATTATGAGTTTTATGAAGGTGGGGTGGCAGTACGAGACGATAGGCAATGGGTCCAATTTTCTCTTGCATTCTGAATGGTCCTATAAATCGAGGTGACAACTTTTTCCCCTTCCTGAACCGTATGGTACTCTTATTAGGCCTGATACAAATGAAAACCTGGTCTCCCACTTCATAAATTCGGTCGGTCATGTGTGCATCCACATAACTTTTATGCATATCCTGTGCTTCCTTTAGTCTATGCCTAATCCGAATCACCTTTTCCTCCTCCTCTTGAATCAATTCTGGCCCAATTGTTACTCGGTCTTATAATCTATCCCAACTCAACGGTGTTCTACATGGCCTTCCATATAGAGCTTAGTAGGGTGGCATTCCTATGGAGCTATGAAAAATATTATTGTAGGCAAACTCTACCAAATGTAGGTACTTCTCCCACTGGGTTTGATTATTTATGACATACATCCTAAGCATGTCTTCCATGACTTGATTTACCCTCTCGGTTTGCCTATGTGTTTCAGGATGATAAGCTGTGCTTAAGTTCAACTAAGTCCCCAACGCTGACTGCAAACTTGTCCAAAACCTAGAAGTGAATCTAGATTCCCTATCTGAAATGATCTTCTTAGGTATCTCATACAAACGGATAACCTCGTTACAAACACATCTTCCACATCAGTGACATTGTAAGTGTCTCTAACCGGAATAAAATGAGCACTCTTGTTTAACTTATCCACTATCACAAGAATGGCATTGTGTCTATGAGATGTGAGAAACAACCCCATAACAAAATCCATAGATATGACTTTCCACTTGGACATAGGAACATCATGTGGTTGTAGGAGGCCTGCCGAGTGATGGTGGTCATCTTTCACTTGTTGACACTCTAGGCACTTGGCGATGAAATGGACTACATCGTGCTTCATTCCTACCCAGAAGAAAAGTTTCCTCATGTCTGCGTACATCTTCTTCACACATGAATGCACACAATAAAGTGTTCTATGGGATTCCTTCAGTATGATGCTTCGAATATCATCATCTTCATGGATGTACATCCTTCCCCGATATCTCAATAGTCCGTCTGCTTCCAGACTATATCCTTCATACTTTGGATCTAATTTCCTCCCACTCTGGAGGTTTGAAGTAACCTCTAAATACCAACTGTCTCCTTGGAGTTGCGTCAACACATGTTCCCTTAGATTGACCTTTAAAGGTACCAAGGATAAGATAAGTGGTCTCCTACTCAAGGCATCTGCGACCGCATTTTCCTTTCCCTTGATGTATGAAATACAAAAATCGTACTCACTCATAAACTCACTCCATCGCCTTTTCCTGGCATTCAAATCCCTTTGAGTGAAGAGATGTTTTAAACTTTGATGGTCCATTTTGAGCTCAAAGTTTCGCCCCACAAGATAATGCCTCCAAAGTTTCAGAGCTAGCATTACAACTGTCAACTCTAAATCATGAGTCACGTATAGCTCTTCGTTTTTATTCAACTTCCTTGATGCATAAGCTATCACTCCTCCATCCTGCATTAGCACGGCCGCCAACCCTTGCTTCAAGGCATCCATGCAGACTGTGAAGTCCTTTTCCATATCCGTCACTCATAGAATTGGTGCACTAGTTAGTAACCTCTTAAGCTCTATGAATGCACTATCACATTCTTCTATCCATTCATACCTGGCCCCCTTGTGCTGTAAAGTTGTGATGGGTTTCGCTATTTTAGAGAATCCTTCCAAAAATGTCTGATAATAAACTTCTAGCCCCATGAAGCTTCTCTCCTCATGGGCATTTTTCCGCACTAGCCACTCAATAATGGCCTTTACCTTTTCTAGGTCCACAAAGATTCGTTCACTGGAAATGATATGACCTAAATAGTGGATCTCTTTATGAAAGAAGGAACACTTCGACAACTTCCCATAAAAAAAATTCTCTCTAAGGTAGGACAACACCACTCGTAAGTGTTCCTCATGCTCTCTTTCATTTTTTGAATAGATGAGGATGTCATCTAGAAAGACTTGTACAAAATGGTCTAGGTACTTCCGGAATACGCCGTTCATGAGGCTCATGAATACTGTTGGCACATTGGTCAATCCGAAAGGTACTACGATAAACTCGTAATGCCCAAACCGAGTTCGAAAGGCAGTTTTTGGGATATCGCCTTCCTTAATCCTTAAATGATGATACCCTGATCGAAAATCAATCTTTAAGAATATCATTTCCCCTTTCATCTGATCGAAAAGGTCATCTATTCACGGCATTGGGTACCTATTTTTCACTGTAGCACAGTTCAAGTCCCTGTAATCTATACACAATCGTAAGGAACCATCCTTCTTATTTAGAAAAAATACTAGTGCACCCCACGGTGAAACACTGGGCCTTATTATCCCTAAGTCCAGTAACTCTCTCAACTACATTTGCAACTCACAAAGTTCCACCATTTTCATCCGATACGGAGTCTTGGAAATTGGTTTTGCACTAGGTTTTAGCTCAATAGTAAAATCAAGTTCTCTGTCAAGAGGTAACCCTTGTAACTCGTTCGGGAAAACATCCTTAAATTCTAACAATACCATGTACTAATCCAAGGAGGGTCCCTTCCTTTCATTCACCATTTCCGCTACATATAGTCGACACCCTTGCCTCAAGCATCATTTAACCTTCATATTTGAGATAAATCATAATGACACCTTTCTTCGTACACCCTGGATCACCATTGGCCTTCCTTCATCGTCTACACAGAGAATTTTTTTTGTGAAACAATCTACCAAATCTCGATGAGCTTCTAACCAATCCATTCCAATGATTAGGTCATACGCCCCGAGAGTAGTGACGTATAACTTCAACCTGGTAGTACACACTCCCAGGTCTTCTATACAATTATCAATGCTAGGTCCTATCACTTGTTTTTCCCTTGAAGCCATATCGACTTGTTTAAAGTTATTGTGCTCGTAGGCTGCCAACCCACTCTTTTCTAATGAAAATGGTGAAATGAAACTATCTGTCGCACCAGAATCAAATAAAATATTAACATTGATATGATTTAGCGTACCTAATGACTCCACCATCATCGATTGATGTTCAGCCTAGCGATTATTAACCACTGCGTAAATCTACTGGCTGCTACTTGCTCTTCCCATCAGGGCCTTTCCTTCTTTATGCACAAATCCTAATTGTAACTCTGGGTAGTCATGTTGGTAATGCGGTCCTCCACATCCCCAATAGGTAAAATGGGATTGAACCTGCACACTGTTATGTGACTGTCTCTAAAATGAGTTCCTTCCCCTGGAACCCCTGCCCCTACTAGTTGCTCCCTGAGATGGCCATGGACCTGCCTGCGTCATTGGTTATGAACGAGATGCTACACTCACTGCCATTGAAATCCCTTTGGCTATTGTCCTTGGTGCGACTCTATTACCATATGGAGGTGGTCTTGAGCCCCCTCCCCTGGGAAATGTCCTTGGGGCCTTCCCTATAAAGCCAGGACGATGCAAAAAAATTCGTCTCTTACCTCCAGTTAATTTCATGTGTTCCTCCACATAATGCGCATTTTCCATAGCTTCCACTACTGAAGACGGTTTCCACATCCACACCATAGCCCTTATCTTAGGGTTCAACCCATAGACAAAGTGTTCTGCTTGTCATTGGAAATTATCCATATATGAAACTTACTTGACCAATTCCATAAACCTAATCTCATATTCTTCTATGGTCTTATTTCCCTGTACTAGAGCATGAAACACTCCTACCTGTTGTTCCTCATAGCAAACTGGCAGATATTTCCTTCAGAACCTCTCCTTGAAAAGTTCGCAAGATACGGTGTCTGGGGTAAGATGCAGTTGTCTTTTCAGGTTGCCCCACCAGTTCAAGGAACTGTCTCTCAACTGAAAAATCATTATCTTTTCCTTTGAGGTGGATGCATAGTCCCTTAAGAAAAAACACCTTGTCATGCCTTCCAACCATGATTCTACGCATTCACTAGTGCAATCCCTGACAAACTCTAGAAGTTTGATCTTTTGTATTTATCTAGTGATGTCTTCGGGTGGAGGTCCTCCCCCTGAATCCCTTGACGCTTCTGGATTACCCATTCCAGATGGTGGGGGCTCCACTTCGATCCCTGTCGGTTGATGCCCCTTTAAAATCTCATTTATGGCCTCCAAAGAGCGTAGTATGAGAGCTAGTTCAGGCGATGGTGGCGGTGCCGTTGGGGGTGTTGGAGGTGCTTGCGACAATTCTCCTCTACTTCGATTCCCTCGAGTCCTAACCATCCTATATGATTTAACCTACATCAACCAAAGTTGTCAGGGTGAGTTCAAGGACATTTTGCATTTCCGCAACTTAACTAGAAAACAGGGTTAGGCGTAAGTTTTTTTTTACTTCTCTGTAAACAGACATTACTCTCTTTAGGGGAGTGGCTAGGTTATGGCTAAAGCATCTAATCTTGATTTCTTTGCCTAAGAAAACTATTGACCCTCTCGCCTCGTAGCTATGCTATCTTTGTGCCATACTCGCCAATTTCTCTAACTTACCTACCTAGTGCGCATGAAACCCCTCTCGATTATCGTGGTCTAAGTCTTTTAAAATTTTCTCTAAAAACTAATTAACATGATTTCTAATCATAATTTATCATTAACATTGACCACTCACTTAGTTAATTAATCATTCTAATTTATTATTTACTAAAAGACTACTTTAATTTTGTTTTAAGTGAAATTTAAATATATAGTTAAAGATTAACTAATATTTTATTATTTAACTTAGGGATTAAACTCAATTAATGATTAAACCTAATTACCCCCTTTTTTTTTTATTTCAAAATTAAACTTTGCTCTTTAAAATTTAAAACTTTAAATTAAAAAAAAAAAAAAACTTTGTTTAAAAAATTTAAAACTTTAATAAAAAATTAATTTTTATTCTAAAATTTAGAACTAATTTAAATTTAAACTTTACTCTTTGATTTGAATCTAAACTAATTAAAATAATAAATAATAAAAAGAAACTAATTAAAACTAATTTTAAATTGAACGAATAAATAAATAAAAACAATAAAATAAAATATCATAACAAAAAAAATTAAAATAATATTTTTTTTTAAATAAATTGATATGGGCATCATGGGTCCTCGCATGAGGCCCATGTGCCCTTCTTTCCCATTGTTAGTTCCCAAAACCCCCAAACCATAACCCTACATGTCCCTCTATCCTCAAACCCTACGTGCATCTCTCTATTCAGCAAAGGCGGTCTGCCTCCAAAGCTTCATTTTCGTTTTCTTATTTTTTATTTCATTAGAGGGAAGGCGTAATGGCTCTGTGGGTTTGGCCGTGCACCATCACAGGCTCCTCCCTGTGGGCAATGTGCAGTGAACCAGCCCTCATGAGCTCCTCCTTCTTGGATTGGAGCGGGGTCTTGGCCACTGGGCTTTGACGCATTCAACACGAGGTTGCAATGATTAGTGAAATGCTCTAAAGCAATGTGATAAATTTTCAGAATTTCAGTTTTCAATATGAGGTTGCAATGCGGCTTGGTGTTTTTTTTTTTTTAACATTAGTCTGTAGGTTTGGGCTATTTCTCAAGTTGTTTGTTGGGTGGGTTGGTCATAGATGGGCCTTACAGGCCAGCATATGTATATGTTTATATATTTTTTTTGAATATTTTCTTTGTTGTGCCAGGCGCAATTTTGTGACCTTGGCTTTGGCGATTGGTCTCTGTCGAGATTTGTTGCATAGTGCATTATTGTCAACTCGTGGCTCCTTCCTTCAGTGGCGCCTTGTGTGTGGGCTTGGCACTGGATTTGCAAAGGATGCACATTGTTGGTTCATGGTTTTATCTTTGCATAGTGCCCCATGCGTGGCCCTAGATCCATGGCCAACCACCTGAAAGGTGCAACCATGGTTTCCATGGTTGGCCTCTCCCCTCGTTTTTGTGCATGACAGTTTGGATGGTTGGCTCCATTTTTTGACCTCGTTGTGCTAAGAGGTCTCAGTTTTTCTTGTAGATTCGCCCACGCCCCCAGTGTTCCGGTCAACCTCTTTTATGCAACAATTCGAGTATGGGATCTTGTAGCTAATAAGTGCATTTATGTGCTTGAAAAACATTTTTCTACTGTGAAGAGTTTGGAAATCTCTGAAAATGGCAGGAATCTGCTCAGCACGAGTAGAGATAAGGTTGTAAATATATGGGACCTGTGTGATTATCACTACCGGGCAACAATACCAACATATGAACCACTAGAAGCTGTGTATGTTCTCCCAAGTGATTCCAGGCTGGTGTCTATTATGAACCAAAGCCGAACATTGTATGAGCATCAGAAGAAAAGTGGTGCAACTCCAGTGTATTTTTTTTTCACTATAGGGGAACATGACATTGTTCGTATATGTTATTCAAAAGGTGTGGCAGATTCTTGGTTGTTAGGTTGTGTGGCAGGTGCTTGGTTGTTAGTGCAATGGGTAGTCTGCCTTCTGGTCTTCTCCATGGTGCCTTAGCACTTGGTCTTCGGCGCTAGGCTTTGGTTCTTGGCTCGAAGCTTGTGTTTGACACTGGCATGCTTGGGCTCTGGCTTGCATGTTGTTGCTGACCATTGGTTGCTCCTCCGTGTGGCTCGCGCGTGGTTTGAGCTTCATGTGGCTCATGCATGGTTTGAGCACTGGCGCTTGGTATTTGACTGATGTATTGAATGCATGGCTAACCTGTGTTGTGTTGTGGCCTAAAACAAAGCTCTTACGAAGGAGTAACGGTGAAGCCCCAATCCCCCTACTACGTAGAGCTCCTTTCCCGTCAATGTAATTCTACTTCTTTGAAATCGGCCAATGTCTCTACCTAGAAATCATAGCCTTCTAGGAGTAGCCCCAGTATTTTATGGGATAGCATAGCAGAGTTAGGCTCCATGAATGTTCATTTCTAATTTATATTTTTTTGTAGTTGTATAGTCGGAGTTTCATTGGGAGCAGAGTTAGCATCATTCTACTGTATTAATTTCTGAGTTTTTGAAAAATAAATATCTGAGCATAGTTTAATTTTGATAGTGTTTATTTGATATGGGAACATGTGGCTAACCTACATTGTGTGTTGGTGTATGTGCTTGGCTTCACAGTTCGAATAATTGGAGATAAGGCCTTCTGGCCCAACATTGCTATTTTTTTATTTATTATTATTTTATTTATTTATTTAAGAAGGTTAGCATGTAGCAGTATGTGGTGCAATGGTAAGGTGGTTAAATCCATATGTGAGTGTTGCATGTTTGATTCCCATTATTTATTTTATTGCATAGACCAGTTATTTTTATATACAATATGATTATATATATATACTAGATTTTATCAATAATGCAACAAAACATATTTCTTCTATATGTATAACCCGACTCTTTTTTCTTGTCTTTTCCATTTTCAAGCTAGGTAGAAGATGAATGGAACAAGGGATGTGTGGGGTCTTGTTTCCCTGCTACACTCACTCATTTCTTTAGGGTTTCTAGGTAGTTCTGTTCATGGGGTTTCTGTATCATTTATGGGCTATCTTTGGTTGTTGAAGGGTTGTAAATATAAGGTTTTAGTGGTCATTTTTGGTTAATTCTGGGTAGGTGGGTAGGCCCTTGGCCCCAAATTGTGAACTACAGCTCTGATACCATGTGTAAGAACCTAGTTTAACAAAGCCAAAATATTTGTAAATTTAAACATTAAGATTATTCAGCATAAGCAATAAGCAATTTCATTCAGCATATAAGCAACATAAACTTAAATTTATGAACAATCTAATAAATTACATAAAACCCCCATAACCCAGCAAATTCATGAATATAGATACCTTTGGTTGATGCTATTATCCCAATATCTATCTGTCCTCTCTGTTGCTTTCCCAAAACTCTGCCCGATGTTCTGACCAACCTTGCCCAAAACTGACTATCCACCGAGCTAGTTAGGAGCATCCTATTAAGCTCCCTAGCTCTAGGATTTTGTGAGGATTCTTGGCCCTTGAGCTCAAAACTCCCATCATCCTGGTTCCCCCTGCAATAGTTCTCCAAACTCCAAAACCAGAAAATATCGCTCAGAAAATACAGTCCTCCATCCAATAATGCTCCTCTCCCAAATTTTCATAAAAATTCTTGAAGGCCTCTTCCTAGTCATATCCCCCTCCCTTCACCGAATTCTCCCTTTCATTAAGAATCACCCACCTTATCCCTCCATTCATTGCCAACGACCTTATCCCCTTTCTCTTAAATTGTTCCCTCATTCGATACGTTAAGTTTTCATTTAATAAATTAAAATTTATTAAACTCAAATTCATTAACCCAATATTTAATGAGTTAATTAATTAACTAATATACATTAGACAATTATTAAATCGGGACAATTAATTAATTAATTAATTAATTAACTAATATACTTTAAACAAACATTTAACTATGACCATTAATTATTTAACTAGGGTTGTTACACTTTCTCTTTTCTGATGTGGGATAAAGTTTGTTCTCAAACATTCAAACATGTTCAAGTTCAAAATTAGGTCTTCATCATGATCTTTAACCTTAAATAAGTTTGAATGTACACCATTTAAGACAATGATAAACTTATCTAGGGGTTCTATATATTTCAAAATAATTGATCAATGCATTGAATAGGAAAGGCTAAACTAAAAATTTGAGGAAACAAAAAATTGATAAAAGTCACGAACATACATTTATGAATCATCTTGAATGGACACATCCTTCCCTAATCTGGGTGCTTCCTCTGCTTCCTCAATCCCAATCTCCCTTTCAAGCACACTCTCATGTACTCTCTTCTCCACATTAGCCTATATAACACATTTCAAATTTGAAAATTTGAATTTTTTTATTTAAATTATTATAACACATTAAATTTAAATGATTTTAAGAAATTAAATGATACTTGTGAATTCCCACCCTCTTCAAACTATCCCAATGAGAATTGAGACAAGCTTGGTACTCTCTTCTCCACATTAGCCTATATAACACATTTCAAATTTGAAAATTTGAAAAATTACATCTAAATGATTATAACACATTAAATTTAAATGATTTTAATATATCAAATGATACCTGTGAACTCCCACTATCTTCAAACTCTCCCAATAAGAATTGAGAAAAGCCTGGTACTCTCTTCTCCACATTAGCCTATATAACACATTTCAAATTTGAAAATTTGAAAAATTACATTTAAATGATTATAACACACTAAATTTAAATGATTTTAAGACATTAAATGATACCTATGAACTCTCACCCTCTTCAAACTCTCCCAATGAGAATTGAGACAAGCTTTCCCAAGTAGTAGGAGATAGAATAGGGATCTATGAACAACACAACTAAGAACTAAATCTAGGATTCAATGTGTTCACAATTATAAGAAATTATAAATATTGTTGATCTCTTATTCAAAAGAGTGGAGATTGAACAACTATTAGAGAACACATACCTGATTCAACCCATCCAAATTTAAACCTGACGAATCAAGTCCCCTACCGACTGGAGATTCGTTTAACGTATCTCCAAACTTCAATTAATGGCAGGAAGAACTTGATTATTTCTATAGAGACAATGATATCTAAATCTAGAAATAGAAGTAGACTATCATAAAATGCATCAAAAATTTCTTAAATAGAACACATACCAATCTGTGGTTCGGGTCATCACTTTGAATGACCTTCTTCCAACCATCCCTGAAAAATTTTGCATACTCCAAAACATCTTCTACTGACATTGTATCTAACTCCACATTTGTTTTATCAACAAATGTGGCCCAGGAATTGGCTTCCTCTCTCCGACGCTTCATGCCAACATGAACACAATAAAAAATGGCTTCCAAAGTTTCCCCGATTGCGGTTCTCACCTCTTTGCCAACTTCTGATGTAGCCTGGAACTCTAAAAGTGAAGCAAATGTCCTTGTTGGGCAAGGTACTAAAGGTTGTGGAGGCCTTGGCAATGCCACACTTTGATATGGCCCTTTGTGATCATATGCACATTCTTTACCAGTTCCATAATATTTGTATAGTGGACTAGTATAATCGGGGTGCATGTGCAAGAAAAACTCTGCAAAAAAGTGTCTTGCAAAATAGTGTGGAACCTCATTGTTCCACGACAATTTCCCATATGTCGCCAAAAATCTGTTATACAAATGTATTGCAAAGTCAGGGTAATTAAAATATTGCACCTTCAACATCTACCACTTTGGGCCCTCTTTTAAATTGAACATGGAAATGACATCTTCTTTTGAAACTCTATTCTTTACTGTCTCCCATTTATCTGTACCCATCACCTTTGCCTTTCGTTGCCTCATTAGATTGAAAAAACTATCAGTGGTTGGTCCCATCTTCTGATATGCATCCATAAAGTTTTACAATGAATGAAAAATAATTTGCAAACTTTGTTTTCTCTCCCGAGGGAGTTCCAAGACCAACACATCATTTTCCAGCCTATTTTTAACACTTGAGCATCGCTCAAGCGTCATTGCTTCAGTATTCCCTTCCCAAGGAAGTTCATCAGCAACATCTGAAGGATAGGTGGACATAAGCATGTAATATTATGTTTCTTCGTAACGCGGCCTCCTAAATCCACCTTCACCCTCTGCACTGACATTTGAATCTTCATGGCAACCACTCTCATTGTCGGCCCTTTCTCTAAATTCACTGTCTACACACACATTTGAAAGTAACTTCAATATTTAACCTCACATAAATTCAAATAAAAAAAAATACAACAAAAATAAACAAAATCAAATAAAGTTACAATAAATATTCTCTGGTCCAAAGGTATTCCCTACATTCTCAGGTGTAGGAGTATCGATGCACAACCTCTCTAAGAAGGATGCATCCATAGCACTAACATGAGGAGGTTTTGCAGTTTATATGTTCACAGACTCGTTTGAAAATCTCCTCTGACAATATTTTTGTTGCTCACTTGGAGTTTCAGTCGAAGAAGAAGTTCATGTTCTTCCTTCTTGAGAATACCTAGAGCATTTCTGAGAAATGTTTGTAGAATCCTGTGTCGACATCTCTCTTCAATATCTATCAACAATGCAAATTTTATCAATAAAAATGCAAAGATGTGCACAAGTTCAAGCAATTAAAAACGCAGAGATAAATCAAATTTTTAATCAATCGAGCCATGTAGGTGCTCTCTCATTAGAAGGTGCAAAGAATAGACATTCAACCATGAATCAATAAACTCAAATATAAGTTAGGAGTCCATAGACAATAGGGAAAATTCATATCCTTCACTCATCATCCATGCATAGAAAAAAATGGCATTTGAATCTATAGGTCTTTAAACACCGAAGTGACGACCGTCGATTCGAATCCTAGCCGACTCCTCAGGCATGAACTAATGACTAAAGGGATAAGTGACAGAAGATGAAACCACCATCTTTTCATAATAATCAATAAAACCCACACATAGAAGTCATTGAAATCAAAAGTTGGGTTTTCTAAGGGACTGACATTCAACTCAGAGGTTTATCATTCACAATGCACATCAAAGAAGAAGACGCAAAGTCTATACATTTAGACATGAATCAATCAACTCAGAGACAAGTAAGGGGCTCATAGACAACATGGAAAATTCTTATCCTTCACTCATCATCCATGCACAAAAAATCAGGGCATTTGAATCTATAGGTATTTAAACACCGAAGTTATGATCGTCGATTCAGCTCCTAGCCGACTTCTCAGGCATGAACTAATTACTAAAGGGATAAGTGACATAATATAAAACCGTAATGTTTTCATAATAATCATTAAAACCCACACATAGAAGTCATTGAAATCAGAAGTTGGGTTCACCAAGGGACTATCATTCCAGTCAGATTTTTATCATTCACAATCCACATCAAAGAAGAAGACGTAGATACTAAACATTCAGCCATGAATAAATCAACTAAAAGATAAGTAGGGGATAGACATCAGGAAAAATTCGTATCCTTCACTTATCATCCATGCATAAAAAAGAAAGGCATTTGAATGTATCGGTCTTTAAACACTGAAGTGATGACCATCGATTCGGCTCCTGGCTGAATGCTCAGGCAAGGAATGATGACTAAAAGGATAAGGGACAGAAGATAAAACCACAATCTTTTCATAATAATCAATAAAACCCACACAAAGAAGTCATTGAAATCAGAAAGTTGGGTTCGCCAAGGGAAATAAATTTGGAAAAACAACAAGCAAGTGGATTCATTAAAAGTTCCCTATGGTTGGATCCACTAAAAAAATGTATTAGAACATTTCTTTAAGATTCCTTAAAAGTTCCCTATGGTTGGATCCACAAAGACCACATATAATGGAATGCATTAGAATCCCCAAAAGAAAGAGTTTAATCTTTATAACCTCACACACCCATGTTTTAATCATAATGAGGTGAAGGTCTTTCATAAACATGGATTATATGCCATTGCTTTTGATCTAAAAATGAAGAAGACTTGTATTCTTGAAAATATTTGCAAGTTTAATTTTATGTGTTAAAATGAAAATGGATCAACTTTGCAACACAGCTTTTATATAATTTACTCATTCAAGATTCATATAAACAACAACAATAAATAGTGAACAGAAAACACATAACACAACAACTGATAAAGGAGTTCACCCCTCTCTTGGGCTACATTTATTGGTCCAACTGCCAATGGATCTCTTGTATTATTTTCTAAAAGTGCTAAAAAATGTGCTTTAAAATGCTCAAAATGCCAAATAGATGGCTCCAATGGCTCCAGAATGTCAAAAAACCCCTAGATGGTCTTTTTCGGCACCTTGTTTGGCCAAAAATTGAAGAAGATAGGCTTCCTGGAAGTCCCCCTTCAAACTTGTTGTCTCTGGATCGCAAAAATGCACCCTTGTTGGCTCAACCTAGCCCCCACGTGCTTTTATGCATTAAAACCCAGCATTGGGCGCAACCACACAACCGATACAAACTGTCGAATTGTTATGCGTTGGCCCTTAAGCACCAAGGCCCGTGGGCACATGGCCACCAGATGACTGCGCGCAATACAAACAGGGCTAAGGTTTAAACCATATGTATAACCGCGGGGGTTAAAACACGTGCACCCACAATGGTCACATGTCAAACATATAACCGCACGCATACCACAATGGTCACATATATATAACCGTGCACATTACAATGGTCATATGAAATACATATATAACCGTGGGTTTAACCGCCCATAGCAATGGTCAGATGCAATACATATATAACCATGGGTCAGGGCTTAGCCCCGACCCGGTTCGCGCCCCAATTCACATGTTTTCAAACTCAAATACAATCAAACACATACATATGTTAAGTAACACATGTGGGCGTGCCAGTTGGGCGGCCCTTCCCAAGGATTTACCCTGCCCAGAGGTCACGGGGTCAACTCTGGCCAACAACATAACTTTTAAACCAATATATATGTGACACATGGCGGCCATTGATTGGGCCACATGTCGCTATCCCATTCTCTGCAAACAAGCCACATCATATGCCAACTGTACACACAACTGCCTGCCACATGTCGTACAAATTGCCACCTATCGTACAGTCTGCCACATCAGTGTCCGTACAGACTGTATGGACTGTACAGTCAACATCCCTTTGTTTTGCATGTTTGTCATTTTGAACAGAACGCGATATCTATCGCTCCCGACGTCTGTTTGAACCCAAATGAGTTGCGTTGGGTTCATAATGATGAGTCCTACACTCCCGTTTGATTTGAAGCGATTCCAAACACTTTGAATTTTGAGAAAAATTTGATCCCCTGGATCACACCTCCCCATTGGAAAGCTTTTGGACCTCCAAAAGACTATTTTCAGTCTATTTGAAGATGAGGGTATAGTTCCCTCACCTTTCCAACCTCAATCCACTTGGATTTTCTTGGATTTGTACCTTTAAGACCAACTCGAGGATACTCCACATTTCCTCGTTTTGAGGTTCGCATTCTCCTGTCAAGAATTGTGTCTTCATGCAGTTTTGTAAGATATTCTGTGGAAAAATTATCTATAGAAGGAATCTGAACATGCTCTCCCTGATCATCAATCAAAGGAGGATCATACAATTTCAAATTCTCAACATTAACAACTGCATACATTTTCATATAAGGAGGAAAATCTAAACGGAAGGCATTGTTACCAATCTTGTCGATAATCTTGAAAGGACCCTATCAAATTGGTTTCAATTTTTTACCTTCTCCTTTAAGCCTCTCCCTACTAATCTAAAGCCAAACTTCATCTCCAACTTGGAAACTGTGATCAACACGATGCTTGTCATGTCTCGTCTTGTACTTGGCTTGACTCTTTTCCAGCTGCTCTTGCACCATTTGATGTATCGACTGAATTTGTTCAATGAACTTTTCTGCCCTATCAATGTCATATTGACCATCAATAGCAATATTCTTCCCAAAGATAAAATCTAAAGGAGATTTGGGCAAATATCCAAAACATGCTTCAAATGGTGACGTTTGATTTGAAGAGTGCTTAGCTCGATTGTAAGCATGTTGAATGTAGTGTAAATTCTCATCCCAAAGTTTAGGATGCTTGCTGCAATAACCACGAAGAAGATGCACCACTTTTCTATTTACCACTTATTTTTGACCATCAGTTTGCGGATGAAAAGTTGTGCTCTTTTTCAGTTTGGTGTCCATGAGTGCCCATAAACTTGACCAAAAAATTCCAACAAATCGAGAATCCTGATCATAAATAATGGATTTAGGCAATCCAAAATGCACCCAAACATTTTGAAAGAACATTTGTGTCATTTTTTCAACTGTAACCTGCTTCTTACAAGGCATCAAAATACACATTTTTCTAAATCGATCAACCACAACATAAAGATAATCATGATTTCATTTAGACATAGGTAGACCTCCTACAAAGTTTATAGAAATACTTTCCCAAGGACGAGAAGGAACCGGAAGTTGAGTATACAAACCCAACTTTCAATTGCTAGGTTTGCTTGTCGCACATAACGGACATCCTCGAACATATCTTGAAACACTTTCATTCATTTTAGGTCAATAGCAGTACCTTTGCAAATTAGTCATTGTCTTGCCTACACCAAAATGACTAGCAATAAGAGAAGAATGGTCTTCTCTTATTATGTTGATTCTTTCAACCTGTGGAATACATAGCTTGCCAAGATGATACAAAAGATTATCATGCACATGGTAATCCAATTCCTCAACATGGTTAGAATGACACAAAGTCTCATATACTTATTTAAAATCAGTATCTAAAGCATATTGCTCAACATAACTCTCATGCATGATAGGACTATGCTTAAGAATCACTGAAGCACTAATAATAGACCTTGAAAGAATATCAACAACTTTGTTATAAATGCCCTTCTTATACCTGATGACCAAGTGGAACTATTGTAGAAAACCCATCCATCTGAAGTGCCTAGCTTGTTGTAGCTTTGTTTGGTATTGTAAGTATTATAGTGGTTGATGATCTGTGTGGACAATGGTTTCTTTCCCCAACAAATAATGTTTCCATTTTTTCACAATTTGCAACAATGCATACAACTCCTTATCATAAGTAGGATAGTTAATCACTGCACCATTAAAGGTTTCAGAATGAAAACAAATGGGCTTACCGTGTTGTAGCAAGAATGCTCTCATTGCATAATTGCTTGCATCTGTTTGGATTTCAAAAGGTTTTCTTAAATTTGGAAGTGCAAGAACTATTGTTGAACTGATATTCTCTTTCAAAGTATCGAAAGCCTTTTGTTGCTTGCCTCCCCATTGAAAAACTTGCTTGACACTTGTCACTGCATGTAATGGAGCTGCAATGTGTGACAACCCTCCTAGTTAAGGACAACTACTCTGTCGACAGGTGCACATTTTTTTTGTTTTAACCGTGTGTGCGCGCGTGTAGAAGAGACAACCCCCTCGACTCTGCATCACCAATCGTACCAACCAGATGCAAGTAAGACGAACACAATCAAGATGACCCGACATATCACAGTGACAACAAGAAACAATGCCCTTGGACAAGGCGTGCAGCTAGCAGCTGTAAGCCGAACAGACACCAGGGGCTAGGCACAGTAATGTCACAGAATGAAGGAATCCATGGTAGAGTCGCAGTAGTGGAACTGTGCCCTTAAACAGCCCGAGACTACTGATATGGCTCAGAGTGTGTCGCAAGAGTGGAACTGTGCCTTTAAACAGCCCGAGACTCTTGATACGGCACTGGGTTCCTTCCACCGGATTTACACACAGACATAAATACTAAGCTACGAGAGGGGTCTGGATCCCACCCGACACGAACAGGCTATGCAATACAAAACCTCCAAGTACTACAAATCCGGGACAATCATGACCTCTACGGGAGACACAGGTCAAGAGGACTCAATCGACACTGTGCTTAATTCAAGGCATTCCAACATATAAGTTCCTCATTAAAAATAAACATTGCCATCTCCTAATAAATAACACGGAACATTAATAATGTCGGCATTCCTTACCCTACGCAAACCATCAGCCTCCTTGCTTTTGATTAGTACTCTAGAAAAAATAACATTTAACCTTAACAAGTGTTATTAACATTAACTTGACCAAGAGCATTAACATTAGGCATTGCAATTAATGGCAACTAAAAGGATCCAACTAAACATTGACATGACAATAATCATTAACATTTCAACTAAGCCAATAATAGCATTGCGATCTAAACATCATCCGAACACTCTTCTAACAAATATTAACCTCGCAACTTAAGCATTCTCATTAACATTGCAATTTGAACGATTACTCAACCTTGCAATTCAACCCACATTAACATTTCAATTAATAATATTAATATTGCAATTAAACAATTACATAACATCGCAGTTCATCCCGCATTTAACATTCCATTTATAATATGATTATGGCAATTAAACAACTACTTACATTGCAAGTCAACTAGTATTAACCTTTCCATTAAATAATGTTAATATTGTAATTAGACAATAAGTAGACAATTGCTTAACATTGCATTTGCACTAGAATTAACATTTCCAGTAAATAATATTAATATTGCCATTAGACAAGTACTAACTTTGCGAAGTAACTATCATCATTGCCCTGGCTAATTAAAACAACCTTATTATTGCAGTTTAACGGGTAATACCAAGGCAATAAAACGAATATTAATATTTCTAAACAACCATCATCATTGACCCTACTATTTAACCACCATATTTAACCAAATATTAACCACATACCATTGACCCATCATTTTACCCATGATAATTCACCACCATATTAAAACCCTAATGATTATAAACGCATATTAAAACTAAGGATTTAAACGAGAATAGTACATATAATTCACAGCAATACTTCACCCTAATATTTAATTCAGCATATTAAAGTAAGAATTCTAAACCAGGACGGAACATATATTCCCAACAATTACACGCGCTGCAATTAACTAGCCTTGCAATTGCGGAACCCTTTAATATATAACCCTGAAATGACCCTTTAATAACATTTAAATAATTAACACTACAATTCCAAGTAGATGCCTTCCAATTAATTAACATTGCATCTATGTAACAGTTTAATATCCGACCATTACTCAACCATTTGAGTAACCAGCACATAAACATATTACAATTTCAATTAACTGTAACGCAGTTTTTAAACAACGCAACTATGGATCTATTTATAAAAGGAGGAAAAATTCCCAGTTAACTAATTATTAACGCAATCCCAACAACGATGCACCTATAACACCATTAAATAATAAAGGGATAATTCTTTCCTTAATAAGAGGGGGTCCGAGTAATCAATTAGGTTTTGGGTTGAGTTACAGCTGTAGAGAGGTCGAATTAATAAAGGTAATAGTTCTGGTTTGAAAGAACAGCGGCACCGTTCCCTGACAACGAAGGATGGCTAAACAAGGAGAATCCCTGCGCACTGGCATATTCATAAATAACGAAGGAGGCGATTTACCAAGATTCCAAAAGGTTAACAAGAGGACATGAATTGATCTAATATCTGTGCATCAACAGTTGGCAAGAGGGGACAGTCAGTCGCCTTGAAAAAGGTAGTTGCAATGACTGCAGAGCTGCACAGGTCGCCACGCCAAACAGAAGGTGGTCGGAAGGGTTAAGGAAGGGAAGCCGCAGACCTCAGTCTCTAGGCAAGCGTAAAAATCCTCACCCTGTCCAATACAATCCTGGCTGTCAGGGTGGGTAGAGGCACGTCTACCGCTGGAATGGCTGAGAGAGGGCTCAACCTCCAGAGCGCTGGGTAAAGAGCCGCAATGGAAAGAGGAAACAGTTCCCTACTGAAAATTTTGACTTGATGATGAGGAGATCAGGCTTTAGCTTAAATTCAAGAACTATTAACATTCATTATTTATAAAAACTGTTCATAGTTTTCGTATAAAGTATTCAACATCAGCATAGCGCTTATGTATGTTGCTAAGATGTTGCATAATTAGAATTTTATCAACAACATCCTATTGCGTAGGGTACCTTTATAGAACTCTGGTGGAGAAACAAGTGTATAGCCTCTACCTCCTTTGAAACTTTTCCTGGTTAGATCTTGCGTCTCAAACCTACATTTCTAGTCTGAGACCTCCAAAATTGGAATTCGCCTTACTGTCCGACGTCTGTTGCTGGGGTTTAATTTTAAAATAAAAACCAAGATAAAAGAAGGTAAATAAAATGAAAAGCAAAGTCAAAACCTAAACGAGTATATCATTTTGCAAGGGATTGCACGCTCCCTTCAACTAAAACTTTATTTCCACAGGCAACATCGGGTTCCAAGGTGAAATTAGAAATAACCATTATCTACATGCCAATGGCACTCTACAAATTGTTGCGA
>SNQJ01S0179803.1:4797-19353 GCA_010110895.2 Picea sitchensis | reverse complement strand
GTTCTTTCCATGTTTGCATGTGAAAAAGGGTTTTAGGTTTGGGGTAGAAGGTTAAAAGTGATTTCTTAAGGGTCATGATCTGCATGCAAGTTTAAGCCCTAGCTTGTTAGTCCGTAGGGTATAATTTCCCAACAACACTAATCCCCATTTCTTTTCAATGAATACATGGTTAGACCAACATACCTTGTTCTAGATGGTTGATGTCAATCCTTCTTCATGCTTGACCACTTGTTGGTAGCTCTCCTCCCAAGGCTGAACTGCATACAAAACAAGCAACAAACTACACATGCATTTTACCTACAGACTAATGGGTTAGAGATTCAAACATATATTTACTGAACTATGAATAACTCATATAGTGGGATGGGAAATGCATTTATTTATTATTAACTTTAATGAATCAACTTACAATGTTGAGATCGGCCACTGCTCCGCGAATCCTGATCCTGGGCTCCTCTTAAAATGTCCTCCAAATTCTTTGCTTTGTATCTCTTCTTGCACAAGGATGGCTAAAGGGTTGGAACAATGGGAATATCCAATTGGGTAGAGTTTCTTTACACTTATTCTCCTCCTCCAAATAGGACCCCTAACCCTTATTTTATAGGCTAGAAGAAGCTAGGTATTTGGGTGAACCCTCGATCATGCATGGCCGAAAGATTCAATTAACTCACCCAAAGCTGTGTGTTCCATCCACAAATTTCCTTTTTTCATGCTTCTGAAGGTCCACACATGCTGTAGTGGGCTATCTAGCGTGGACACTGTAGATCCACGGGGGTTGTAGTGGGTCAACTAGCGTGGACTTTTAAAAATGGAGTTTTTAGAAGAATTGTTCAGTAGTGTTTTGGCAAAGAAGGAATCTGAGATGGCTTGATGCCAGGTAAGCATGTATGGTGAAAATTAGGGTTATAATAGATGCCTCCTAATGTGTGAGGTCAGAAAGAGCATATGATGGCTGAAATACATTACCAATCTTTATTGATGTGCCAAACAAGTGAACCCAACGACTAGGAACCGAGAGGCATCGTCTGCAAAATAACAAATGTCTCACCGAGGCAGGTATACCCATTCTCGGGATAGAATAAATGCATGGCTACCAATCAAATACACTATATATCCATGTCATATAACTATATAAAGTGTAGCCGTGAACCATACACATCGGCGCTACATCACGAAATCAAAAAAATATGTACATGTAGAGTATCCATCTTCGTAGAAGCTGATAAGGCCTGATGGTTGGAGATGAGGGATTCAGAGCTCAATAAACAACTTTAAAATCTTCAAAACTTAGGTAGGAGTGTAATATGAGTGTACAACTTCACTTCCCAGAGGTCTTCGACGGCTCGTCAGTCATGGACTAGAGAATCTTGATGATTAGACTGAAGGCTTCATTGATTTCGAACAAAGACTTGATTGGATGTTCAGGATGGCTGGGTATGAGGGAAAGAGACAAATTGCAGAGGGGTCGACTCAGGCTTTGTAGAAAATTCCCTTGGAAAACAACACAACAAATGATGAGACTTAGGCATCATGGAATTAATCATAAGTTTACGGAGCAGGAGGCAACGCAAACTCTCCATATGTTTGGAAGAATAACCAAACAGAGGAGGACACAACTCTATGTAGCGAGAACAACTTCCTAAGGTCATACTACATCCCATAGTTTTATGAACAAATGAACATATGTGCTTTATCCAAGGGAGACTCATTATGCTGCCAATAAAGAAAATACTTTTCTCTTCCTCTTTTTGGGGTATATTTGTTTTTTTTTTTGTCTTTTTTTTAATGATTTTGGAAAAAAGAATAAAGAAATGTTACGTTACAATGGAGGAACGAGTGTTACAAACATACAAGTTCAAGGTGAAAGGACAAGAATGATGTTCAGAATAATGATACTCGGGAAAAATCCTCCAAGGGCCAAGGGTGTTAAGATGCAGAAGCAAAGTGCTACAAGAATGGCGTATAAGGTATGCAAACGCGGTTAACAAAACACACAATGGTAACATCCTTCGATGTAAGTTTAACGAGGCCAGAGAAGGTAATCTCAGTGGTTTTTCATGTTTAGAGATTTTGAAAAAACATAAAAGGAGACTCCATTCGGGTACCTTTTTCGAAGATAGTCTAGTCGGTTTGAAAAAGGGCTAAACTAGCACCGACAAGACGTCTATTCAAAACCATTTTAATGAGTGTGATAAGGACAAGATCACTCGGCCATTTTTTCATTTTTAAGGAGTCTGAAAAAAGATTAACTATGGACTCCGTCAGGAATATTCTTTTGGACCAGTTTAATGAGTGTGAAAGAATAAGGTCACTCGACGATCTTTTCAATTTCAGGGAGTCTGAAAAGAGCTTAACTATCGACTCTGTGGGGGTTCCTTCTTCGTAAGTTTAGTCCCTCAGGCCCGAAAAAGGGATAAAATTATACCTGAGTGTACTCTTCTAAAGAACTGAAGTTCCATAGAGTACACCTTTGTTTGTACAGTTGACCGTCTAGACCGAAAAAGGGGTAAACTACAGCCAGACAGATGTGACTTCAAATTTAAGTTTAACAAGCATTAAAGGCCACAAGATCGCTCGACAATCTTTTCATATTTAGAGGGTCTAAAAAGGGATTAAAAGAAGACCTATAGAGGTTACTTTTCTCAGTTAATGTGGACGAGATTGAAAAGCATAAATGCAGTCTCGCCAGATGTTGCTTTCAGCTCTCAAAGTGAGCTTGAAAAACAACAAAGTTAGCTCATGATCAACTCTTTATGGGTCGATGCCTGGCATCTCCTTGGGGAAGCAGTATGCTCCGACGAAAACATTGTCTATGACGCCAGGGGTTTTGGAGATATTGATAGGTATCGTTTCAGAAATGGTTGCCATATTACCCTTAGCATAGATCTCATGTGTAGCTAAGGGATTAATAGGACAAGACCTATCTCTAGTCATAGTCAAGGTGAATTCTTTGGCCTCGATTCTGCTTAACTCTGGTAGGAAGTATGATCTGTGATGAAGATCATCCCAGGGTTTGTCCGAACTAGTCATTGCTTCAATTATAGCTTCAGCAGAGGGCAAGACTAAGTCTAATGAATCAGTGTGAGCAAGAGAAACCTGAGCCCAAATAGGCTCCAGAAGTGGATTGAACTCTTGTGTGGGAGTTGGATTAGTGTTGGCTGAATTTTGCTGGACTAAAGAGTACACTACTTTAGCTACGGACAAGGGCATGGACATTCTTGGGTGCCCTGTCCCATCCATCATGGTCGATGGGGAAGGAAGTATCCACGGATCATCAAAGTAAGTTGTGCGGAATGACGAAACTTGAAAAATCTCAACCTTATGGTGATTACATATGAACTTGATATCGCCTTGAGGGGGCGGGTAGTCGAAGGTACCCATCAAAGATGGGCACAACCTAACCCCTACGTTGATGACTCTTGGTTGAGGATTATCGACCATCGGGACCGTGGATGACCCCAATGAAGGGTCAGGTCTGGAGAAAGACAATTGATCGATGGTCACTATCCAACCCTCGTGTGGAAACAACAAGACCCAAAAGACTGTAGCGACCACAACTTGCATGGCATAAGTCCAACTCATTCCTAACAATAGGTTATAGTTGAGGGGAGCATCGACTACCTCTACCTTGACACACATGCTCTTCCCTCCTAATTGCACGAGGAAAGAGGGAATGATACCATGTGGTCGAAATGAACAACCATCGAAAGAGGTGAGGAGAGAAGGTGATGGAGACAAAACGGGTTGGTCAATGGCCTTCCAACATGCCAACGACATAATGCATGTCGAGGCTCCCTCATCGACCACCATGTAGAAAATATTCTGAGTAAAATTTTTCGTGGGATAAGACACTACTATATGAAACACTACGTGGTAAGGCAAACGACGTTTTAGGTCGATTGTATCCAGCATGATTGTACCTGGATTACAAGTCTCAGTAGATCCTGAAGCGGTTAACAAGGCTTTCCTCTGGGAAGGGAAACTTTGGAGGACCTCCAAAGTGGACATCGCACAAGGGGTTTGTGATAAATCTTCCACCACAGAGTAGTTATGGGCGGCCCTTGCATTTGGGTTGTGAGAATCTTTTTTGAACGCACCTTTGGGGATGCATGTCATTGTTTCACCAAATGTGTTCTCAATCTGTAAAGGAAGAGATGGGAGTTTGAATTCTTTTCCCTTCTCATAAGTGCTTGGTTTACTATAGTCATGCACTCTAGTAGATATAAAAGCATCACCCTTCACCATATATACATTCGCAGATGTGGGGTTGGTTGAAGATGGAGAGGGTCCTTGGCTGCCCCCGTCCATGCTTGCAGAGGCTTGAGTGAGATTTTTTCCATGTTGAAAAGGATTGGTTAACATAGTAGGTTGTTGTTGCGCCACAAACTTTTGGGCATCTGCAAGCTGAGGACATATATGGGTTGGGTGGTCTTTCACTCACAAGTTGCAAGGATACCTTGCCTTTCATTTCTCAGTGTTGTCCCCACCATCATTATCAGTAGAGTTTTTATCCCCCTAACCCTTGTTTCATTATTTTTTCTTCCCTTTAGGCTGTTGGGTGGCCTTTGGATTAGTTGACTGCACTGTGTGTACATCCGACGTTTTGGTAGGGGGAGAAGCCGAAGCAGTAGTTTGGTTGGTCACTGTGTGTTGTATAGACAACTGTTGCAACTGCTTCGTCAATTGCTCAATGGGCTTTGTTTGTGCTGAACCAACTACACCATTGGCATGTGGTCCAACTCTTTGTCTTGTGTTATCAAGTATTAAGCATGGTGCATTTGGCAAGATCTTGTATAATAAACCAGACTGAGAGTACATTAGCTCAAGTTGTTGAGCTCTCATGATGGCGTCTTCTTCGGAAAATACTCCCGAAGTCACGATGTCTTTGCATAAATATGGGACCAAAGACTTAAGAAACCACCTCAGCAGGAATGTTGGTGGGACTGGTACCTTAATTAAACTCATTCTATGTCTCCATTCTTGAATGTGATCAGAGATATTGTCCGCTTTAGTTTGTGAGAAATTGGCTAGCAATTTGGTGCCAATGTCGTATCTCACAGGAAACTGGAAATGGTTTAGGAAAGTCATCGCTAGTTCACCGAAGAAAGAGTATCTTGAGCGGTCGAGCTCAATGTACCATTTCGTGACACTCCCAATGAGAGTATGTTGAAACAATTGCAACTATACGGAGTCCTCTTTCAACGAGTTAGATGAGCACCAAAGATGGAAGGTAGTCACATGATCTCCTGGATCTTCGTTATGCTTAGCTTCGAACTTTTGGATGTCCGAAGGAAACTTCATTGGCATAGAAGGCCAATACGGATCATGACAGATAGGTTCATTCAACAACCTTGTCAAGTTTGGCAAATGCAAGGTTTCTAGGAAAGGTAGTTTGGGTTGTTGGTGATAACCTAGGAAAAAGGGACCTGGAATTTGACTGGCACCAGGTTGCCAAGAAAAGTTCAGTTGCTGGCCCAGATTCTGGTAGAAACCATGGCCATGGCCAACATATGGATATTTCATGTGAGGAGACATCATCGGTGGATTTCCAAGATAGGAAATAGATGGTTGGGAATGCATTACATTTGAAGGACTTTGGGAAGGATTGCTCCATGTTGGTCTCGTGGGATAGGCATAGTGCTTTGTCCAAGGTTCCATTGATTGTGAAAAGAATTACCCCAGATCGATATGCAGGTCAACCTTAGGAGGAGAGCTACCAACAAGTGGTCAAGTGTGAAGAAGGATCGACATCAACCATCCAGAACAAGGTATGTTGGTCTAACCATGTATTCATTGAAAAGAAATGGGGATTAGGTCCGGGGACGAAGGTAGAAAGTAGGTTTCTTTTGGTCATATCTGCATGCATATTATAACCCTATTTGCTAGTCCGTAGGGGGATTTCCCACCACAATACATAGTGAATGCCTTGAATATGTGGAGGCACTACCTCATGGGAAAAATATTTGAATTGAGGACAGACCCTAGTGGTCTAAAATATTTATTTGGATAACCAACTCTAAATGCCATGAAAAGCAAGTGATTAGAATTCCTCAGTGAGTATGACTTTGATATCAAGAATATGAAGGGTAAAGAGAATAAAGTGGCTAATGCAATCAATAGCAGAGTGCATGAGATGCATGCTACAACCATTAGCATGTACAAATCAAATTTGAAAGACAAAATTTTAGAGGCTACAAAATCAGTCCTATGGTATATGGAAATAAAGACCAAATTACAACAAGATGATTTACAACAAAAAATTGAAGAATATAAGCTAGAAAATGATGAAATTCTCATGTACAGAGAAAGCATTTATGTGCCAAATTCTCAAGAATTGAAAATTTTGATATTTAGAGAAATGCATAATGTGCCTTATGTTGGGCATTTAGGTTACCAAAAAACTATTGCAATTGTCAAGAGCCAATATTATTGGTCAGGCATGTAGAAATAAGTTGTTGATTTTATTGCCATGTGTTTGGAATGCCAAAAGGTAAAGGCTGAGCATAGACACACAACTAGTTCACTACATACATTTCCCATTCTTGAGTGGAAATGGGAAGTTGTAACAATGGATTTCATCACTAAACTACCCAAAACAAACAAGGAGCATGATTCTCTCATGGTAGTGGTGGATAAGCTTACCAAGGCTGCCCATTTTATTCCAATAAAGCTCACTCACAAAGTAGCTAACATAGATGATATTTATATGATAGAAATTTCTCAACTACATGGAATACCCAAGACAATTGTGTCTGACAGGGACCCAAAATTACATCAAATTTTTGGAGAGGATTATTCAAGGGATTTGAAACAAATCTTAATTTTAGCACAACTTATCATCCATAGTCGGATGGGAAAACAAAAAAGGTGAATTGGGTGATATAAGAGATGATAAGGATGTATGTGATGGATAAACCATCCAAATGGGAGGATTATTTTCATCTGGTGGATTTTTATTACAACAATGGGTACCAAGGCTCTTTATAGATGAGCTCATTTGAGACACTTTATGGTAGAAATTGCAATAGACCAGTGAGCTGGGACAACCCAATAGACAGAGCAGTGGTTGGGTTAGAACTACTCAAGGAAATGGAAGACCAGATGATGAAAATAAAACTTAATTTAAAACCTGCCCAAGATAGGTAGAAAAGTTATGCTGATAAAGGAATAACTCACAGAGAGTTCAAAGTGGGTGACCATGTGTTCCTAAAAGTAAAGGCCAAGAAAATTTCCTTGAAGTTGGGAAATTGTTCAAAGTTGGAACCTCATTATTGTAGGACATTTGAAATACTAGAGAGGATTAGGCTTGTAGCTTACATGATTGCCTTACCTGCATAAATGTGTATTCATAATGTATTCCATGTATCATTTATTAAAAAGTATGTACTTGATGCTAATCATGTCATTGATTGGAATGTGATTTAGATGGAGCAAGAAGGCGATTTTCAAGTGCATCCGGTGTGCGTATTGGACCAAAAGATCAAATAGCTATGGAATCGAGCCATAGGGCTAGTAAAGGTCCAATGGACCTAGTACGGTCCTGAAGATGCAACTTGGGAACACGAGGATGCTATGCGGGAAAAATACCTGCATCTTTTTTAATACTTTTGAAGTTTTTATTGTATATGTGTATATATTGCACTGAGGACAATGCATAAATAAAGGGGAGGGGAATGTAATACGCCTAGGATGAACCCCAATTGTACATATAAATGTAAATGAACATATAGGCTAGTGAGTTGTGGGTACTGATTTTAAATGTAAATGTAATTATACATATGATATGGTGAGTTAATGGTACAAGGTATTTGGTTCAATTATGCGCACTTTCAGTTAGTGTGCGGACCCCATACCAAAGAAGTTCACACATTTAATAATGTATCACACAACTATGTAAGTGTGCAAGGACTGTTCACTAAAGGAAGGGTGCGCACCATCCTGAGTTTCACATACACCAGCTTAAGTGCACAATCTTAAGTCTAGAGAGACTTTGTATATGTGTTTGTGTTTTGAGGTTGGTGAGCCTGGATGCAAAGAGGACAGTACACCTATATTGTAAATTTAATCAAACGTAAGTATTAATCAAAACAAATCACTATAGATGACCAACCATGTAAAAGATTACGTGGGGATAAAATCCACTAGATAGGGAAAGGGGGAAAAATGTTGAGGATAAGGGGCTAAGCTATGGGGGCTTAAACCAAAAGGAATATTATATTAATATTCCTTAAATTATATAGTAGGGATATTTATTTTGTCTTAAGTACAAAATATTGGGACAAGTGGGAGTCAAGTGAGCCCAAGGTAGTTCTCAACATGAAAATTATCAAGTTGGGAACATGCATAAATATAGTTTGGACTTAGATCATTTTCCTATCATTCTATCGTCATTTTTCCCTCACTCACTCAATTTTCATCCATCCCTTGTTGTTACTGTCACCTATAGCTATACCCTGGTTAGCTTGGGAGTTGGATTGAAGAAGTGGGTTGTCAAGCCCATAGGATATTGAAGAGGCAGGTTATCATGCCCATGATAATTCTCTCTAGGTGAGAGAATAGCTGAGAATTGTTTTCCCAAGGTGCCAAACTACAACTACATGGCTCTGAGACTTATTGTTTGACCTGTTTCTTAAGCCCCAAAAAGGAAGTGGGGTAGCCGAGGGACTATTGAGCAGAGAAGGGGCACACTTCCTGGGGTGGGACAGGCATGTGGGGAATGAGGGACTATAGGCTATTAGTTTGAGTTGGAACTTATGACCGAGTTTACTGTTGTTTGAGATACCTTAGCCTGGATATTAATCCTTTACCCAGGTGGAGTTTTAGCTCCAACTTGGGAGTGACCCACTACTGAGAGTTTGTTAGCAGTGTGGTCTAAGTCTAGGAGGAGCATGGAAGGTTTTCACATAGTTGGTTTTATTTTATGAAGTACAAGTGTCAAATGTGTGTTAATCATGTGCTTGGTTAATATTTATGTAATTATTTTCATCGGTTTTTCCTGTGTAAGCTGCATGTATATTTCTGATAATATTTTGTATGAATATGTGCATTTGCAAAGTATTTTTATAAATTAAAATGGTAACAGATTTCAAAAATTTAAGTGGCATAGCCTATTCGGTGGTTGGGGATGCTACAATATATATGCCTTCTTCAGAATCTCTTCAAGTTGCACCTGTAATTCCTTCAACTCTGGCATACTCATCCTATAAGGAGTCTTGGATACAGGAGCTGCTCCAATCATCATATTTATAGAAAAATCAATATCTCTTCTCAGAGGCAACCCCGACATCTCCTTAAATACATCTTCAAGTTATTTCAGTACTGCGCAATATTCAACACTTGGCACTTTATCCTTAGGTGTCTCCTCCATGTGTGCTACAAATACTTGACATGCTTTCCTGTAGCTTTTCTTCAATTGCAAGGCTGAAACTTCTCTGATAGTTACAACTCTTGGATTTCCTTGAATTGATCTTAAGTTTCCTTACTCATCCAAGAAAGTAAAATCCTTGTTGTAACAATATAGAAAAACATGATGTTGGTCCAACCATTCCATACCAATGAGGAAATCATATGATACCAAAGGTGTGATATTTAAATCAACTTTGTGCATAGTCCATTCATTTCCATTGGACATGACTTGGCCATCTCATTAATGTTTCATTTTGCGCTTGTAGCTAGTTGCACCAACCAACATTTTCCAATCTTGTTTCTCGACAATTAGAATATTTCCACCATCCTAGGATTGAGATATCTATGACTAGCTCTTGAATCAATTAAAATAGCAATGGGTTGGTTTTTAATCTTACCTTCCACTTCAATCACGTGCGATTGAAACTCAACATGCTTGTTATCCAGTGCTGTGTAGATCCTTAGTACATTTTTTCCCATGTCTTCAACTGTCACATCTTGGTGCACACTATGTGCATTTCTCACTTTCTCACATCTTTGAGGGGAATCTCTATACATATGATCTCCACCACAACCCAAACATTGAATAGGTTGTTTCCTTGGTCTTTTCCCCACTGTCTCAGTCATTATGGGCTCCTTGGGAGTTGGTTTTCATTGTGTAGTATTCCTAAAAAAGGGTGGTTTAGTTCCCTTCTTTATTTGTTCCATCATGTTTTTCTTCTTGTCTTCCCAAGCATTTTGGAATGTCAGTCTTCCATTTTGTTGATCATAAAAAAATTAAACATGCCTTATGGTTTCCTCCAATGTCTCAGGGTCAACATATTTTATCTTGTCACTAATAAATGAGGGAATCCCACTTAGGTACCTTTGAATTTTAACTTGCTCATCCTTGATGAATGCGACATATTTCAGCAGTTCCAAGAATCGTTTTTCATACTCATCTATTGTCATACTTCCAAGATTGAGTTCAAAGAAATCCATTTTCTTGTCATGATATCTCTTGGTTAAGTATTTCTTTTGAAAATACCTTTTAAAGTCCCTCCAAGTAACCTTATTCTCATCAATGTGTTGCACTTGCATGAACTGATCCCACCACATTTATGCTTTTCCTTTAAGTTGATAGATGGAAATTCTCCTTTCTTCCTACATAGAGTAACTATGTAGCTGGAAGTACTTACTCATACCCATCAGTGATGCCTTTGCATATTCACCCTTCTTATGCTCACCATCGAAGGTAGGAGGCTTGATATTATTCATTTCTCCCTATAACTCATACACCCCAGAGCTCCTCTTATGCTTCCTGATAGGAGATGGAATTGAGCTACTATGCACTTTGCTAAATGAATGCTCTAGTGAGTGTTGATGTTTCTTATCAACACTTCCTGTTTCTCTTCTTTCACCATGAGACTCATGTCTCCTTGATTTGCTTGAATCGGTATCCTTATCTATATTCTTCTCAATTCTATCCAATCTTTGCATTAACTTGATGTTGAAGCAATCTTGTTGTTCCTTGTCTTTCACAAATCTCTCATTATCAACTTTGTAGATTTGGACATCTTTTTGCAATCCCTTTATTGTTTCTACCAACTTTATTTTCTCTTCCTTGGATTTTGTACCATCAACAACCAAACCGACATACAAATCCCTGAATTCATCATCGTGGATGTAAGTTCTCTATGCCTCTTCCATGTTTTTTGACTATCTACGTTGATTCTATCATGTTCTAATCATTGTTAATTCTGTAAAATGTGTCGGTAATAAAATTTGTTAGACGAATTCATGAAACTATGCACCATTATTTCATAATTCTTTCTTATGATTTCTTGGATAATTTTAATATCCCAAATTCTAGTGTGCACAGTCGCACATCAATATTTTGTGTGCATCACAAATCTACACCGCACACCTGTATTTTTATGTTCATAATAAACTTTGCATTGTGTGGCACCAATACTTAGTGCGCACTAAAATTTCATGTTGATCTCTAGCCCATACAAGTCCAGTGTTGAACCAATGGCTTTGATACCAAACTGTAACATCCCCAACTTCCCATCCAATCTATGCTTCTAAAATCTAACTAAGCTATGATACCAAACTGTAACGTCCCGAGCCTCTCAGGCTGGGCCATGGTACAAAAATATAAACTAAATTCTTAGATACCACTTTGTAACATCCATAGCTTACTGTTGAGCAATGCCACTCTAAAAACTAGTGCATAGATTCTACATTACAACAATAACCTACACAAATACACTTGAGGTAATGTGCACTACCCCAAGCTGGGTCACACCACTCCAATGTCCTTCTTCTAACACTATTTATAACAATGAAAGTAACACAACACAACTGCATGCATAAGCATGTTGAGTACACAAACATTACTGCACGTGTAACCACTTCGAACACAGGGTTACCACAACATACACAACCAATCTGGTTCCATGCACTATTTTGTTCTCCTTGTGAACATAGACTGCTTCCTTGAGTGCACAAGCGAATCTAGCCTCTCACGCACACTTAATATTTCCCTACGTGCATGGCCATTCTAATTTCTCCTGAGTTACTTATAACCATTATTATAAGTTAAATAAAATGAATAACTAATAACTAACTTACTCAACATATGCAACTACATATACTAAATAATAACATCACTCTTACATGTATAACATCATTATACAGAGTAAACACAATTACTTATATGCAACATCATACAAGAATTAAACCTATATCCGACATAGATAATTAAACAAACAATAGATGAGACAATCACATAAAGGACACTTATCTCTTATGAAAAGTCACCAATTGTGCACAGAACTTAGATGTTCCTCCCAACCATAGACTACGTTTCTCATAATATTTCATCAAAAGGTCACCCCCGAGATGGGGCTTAAATCTACGAGGGAAAAAGGGTTCCTAATGCTAGGCTAAGTTTTTATAAACAAGGAAATTGCTCAATCCAAGGTTCCCACTACTGCAAAAAATTCTATAGTCTCTCATTCCCTACATGCATGTCCCATGCTAAGAAGTGTGCCCCTTCTCTAATCAACAATCCTTTTGCTTCCCCAATTCCATTCTAGGGCTTTAGCAACAGGTCAAACAATAATTCTTAGAGCCCTGCAACTAATTACCAACACACAAAGGAACAACTCACAACAAATCTCTCACCTGGAGATAATTCTCACGATCCCGACAACCCACCTCTTCGACAACGAAACCTGTTTTTCCCAAGAATAGGGTTATACAAAGATAATACATTCTTGTTCTTCTGGAGGAGAATCTATCTGAACAATATAGGAATGAAAAATGAATGATGAATTCCACCAAAATATGAAAAATGAATTATCCCCCCGAAAAATACCAAGGCCAACAATATATTGCATGCATTAAACTGGACACTTTTCATCTTCATAAATAGATTTAGCCACTTGGTGACTTTTTCCCATCCCTCGGGAACTTAGGATAAATAAATATCCATAAATTATACTTTTCAAAAATATTAATAAAATATCCCCCCTTTTTCCCCTTTTTAGTGGAGTTTATCCCCCCATCTCTTTTTGTCTGATCTATATGTGTGCAATGATGTTATATTATTATTATTTTTTTTAAATAAAAAAGTGGAACCTGCTATATTAGATTAACAAAAACTTTGACAAAATATACAGAAGTATAGGTCTGATGTCACCAAAAATGCTGCCGATTATCGGAAACCAGCATAGGTGGAGAGAAAATAACAGTAGCATGATAAAACATGAGGTAAAGTGGCATCTGTCCTACCTGAAGGAAACCAAGACAAATGTCAATAGTCCAAATTCACATAAAACAATAACCTTATAAGACTAGGAACCAAGAGAGCATAAAAACCTAGGTGTCTGGTGACCTGTCGTCCTCGCCAGTCTGCCACGTGGACCTTGTCGGGATGGAAAATGCCTGCATGTAGAGGGGGCACTTCCTTTGAGCTGGAGCATTGGAATATGCATCGAGAAGCAAGTCCAAGCGTTGGCCCATGATAAGGGCCCGATGCTCCAGGTCAAACATGTGGCCACGAAGGTCAAACACTAGAGCCAGATGCTCTGCCCGGAGGAGAGAGCCATGCATACTGCCACCCACGTCGCTGAAGGGAACATTCCTCGAGTCCATCGCCGCTCCAAAACCAGTGTCGAACACCCTCTGCTCCGCATCAATCTCTGCACCCATTGTTTCTGCTTCATTCACCTACATGTCGTGGCTGCTGGGATTGTCGTCACCTGGCCAGGGGATTTCTTCAACAATGCAGCCAGGGGTATCATCTTCCTATGCCAGAATAGGTCTGCGTTCCTCTCGGTGGGGCGCCTCAATGGCGTGGGGCTTCATTGCAATCGACAGGTCCTCCACGACACAGGTGGGAAACTCCTCCTCAGTGCCAGCCTCCTGCCTCCCGTAGTATTTTCCTTGACATCACGACTATAGCTAGCTCCCGGCTCAGCAATGGTGGCGAGAAGCGCCAATTTCTCAGCCCAAGATTTCTTCTGAAGTATGGAGGTCGCCAGAGCCAAAACGCGTTCCAATTTCTCTTTCCGTCGCTGCTGTTCCTTATGGGCATTCCAGGCCATGCCATGGCGAGGCCTGCCTCTCTTTCTAGCCATGGTGAAAGAACAGAGCGGTTGCAAGGATAGGCAGATGAGCTAGGACGAGAGCAGTTGTAGGTGCAGAGCACGAGCAGACCGAATCTGTCTCGGCACACACAAAGAAAAAATACCTGGACAATCCTTACCAAAATACAACAAAAATGAAAAGATCCAGGGCAAGAGGAGTACAGGACTACACCAGAGCGTCCAAGTGAAAATTAGAGCAGAGGCAGGAGCAGTCCCGCTCTGTCCAGGCAAGTAGGAAATCGAATAACCAGAAGCCGAGGTCACCTATCTGCATTTAACCCCTTCCATCCTGAGTGTGCTGTGGGCATAAATGGTTGCATGAGGGAGGATTCCCTCCGTCGTATGACTGCAGCTATGGCTGTCCCCCATCGTTAATGCAGACTTGTGGGTAGCAGCCATCAACATTAATGCCCAGGCTGAGTGCTAATCCACCTGTCGCCGTAGAGCTACGTGCCACCCCATCCGGGGGAAATGATGTTATATTATTAATATTTGAGTGTGATTACATTTTACA
>SNQJ01S0179802.1:19520-33293 GCA_010110895.2 Picea sitchensis | reverse complement strand
ATGTTAGGTTTCTTACCTGAGAATGCTTCTTCTGGTGTCATGTCCTTCAATATGCGATGAGGGCTTCTATTCTGTACATATATTGCCGTCATTGCTGCTTCTCCCCATAGAAACATGGATAGATCTTGATCGTTCAATAAGGATTTTACTGTTTCTTCGATAGATTTGTTCTTTCTTTCTACTACACCATTTTGTTGAGGATTATGAGGAACAGTCGGCTCCCTCCTAATCCCTGCTGATTTGCAGAATGCAACGAACTCCTTCGAGGTGTATTCTCCTCCATTATCTGTTCTTAATGTCTTGATCTTCTTGTTCAAAAGGTTTTCTATTTCTGCCTTGAATTCTTGGAACTTGCTGAATACTTCATATTTTGACTTCAGTAGGTACAACCATGTCTTCCTTGAATAATCATCTATGAGTTTTATGTAGTAGAGAGATCCTCCTAAATATCTGACTGTAATTGGACCGCAAACATATGAGTGTATTAGATCTAGGGTTTCCTTAGATCTGTTGTTGCTGCTTGGGAATGGTTTCTTGATATTCTTCCCAAGGGCACATCCCTTGCAAATTCCTTCATGTGCAGGCTTCAATTCTGGTATCCCTTAAACCATCTTTCTGAGGAAAGGTAATGCTTGATAATTGATATGAGCGTACCTTCTATGCCAAAGCTCATTAGGGTTGACTTCGTCATGTACTAGGGATTATTCATTTCGTTCTAGTAGTCTATACAGATTCCCTTCACATCTTCCAATAACCCTAGCATATTCTATGCTGGAATCTTTATGCCATGATAACACCTTTTCATCTATGAAGGCTATTCTGTTTCCTTTGTCTTCTAAACATGATATTGATACTAGATTCTTTTCTAAACTAGGTACATATAAAACAATGCTTAAGTGAACATGATTACCTGATTCCAATTTGATAGAGGCTTGTCCAAATCCTTCGACAGGGTAGGTGCTTTTGTCTCCAAGCTCCACTTTGTATGATGTATTTCTCTCATTTAGATTTGAGAGTCTAGCTTGATCTCCCGTCATGTGCCTGGAAGCTCCACTGTAGATTATCCACATATCGTCTTCAATTGTCCTGGTAAGTGCTGAGTAATGTAAGAGACTGATTGTTTCACACATGTCTTCGATTGACTGGTAACTGGTCATGCCTTGATCCAAAACTTCAACTTCATCATTTCTTTCTTCTGAGAAATTCAATAGGTGCGTTGAGTTAGGGCATATCTGAATATCTTCTCCTTGAGCAAGATGCTCCATCACAAGGTGCCGGATCTAAGAATTAGGGTTTCTGCAACTGCTACTGCTAGTAACCCTAGCTGCAGTGCTTTGGAAGCTGCTCCTGCTAGTAACCCTAGCGACAGTTCCTCAATGAGCTCAATATCTAGTGGCTATGTTTCCTTCCAGCATTTTAGGTTGACTAAGGGGTGTGGGCCCATAACCTATTAGAATATAGAAGATTGTGCTCATTTTACCATTGACGATACCCTCGTCACCCAACCACTGGCCGAAGCCACCCTCCGAGTACCTTGACCTTGAATGAGAAGAGAATCTTGGTAGCAATCAATAGCCAAGAGAGGCTAATGCACCAAGAAAGAAAATAGAAACTAAGTTGAACAGATGATCCCACTCAGAAGCTAGCACACTACTTTCCCCAGAGACTTGCGCACAAAACTACCAACTACAGTGCACACAATTGGCTCTACAATTATGAGAGTGTGTAATAATGAAACTGGCGCCCTATATTTATAGTGGACTGGCCAGGTTAATTGGGGATGACTTCTCCTTCCGGGCATCAATAAATTCAATTTAAATGTATTTGTTCAGCCGACAACTTGTCTAGGGTTTCCTTCAATTCTTTGCTTCCTTCCGGAGGATTCTAGTCTTGTCATAGGTCACAATAGAGGTTTATACCTCCCAAAGCTACCATAATATTAATAGATAGTTTATCATGGAAAGAACTGTCTGAATTGGTTAGAGAAGCTCATCGTAATGGAGATTCTGATGTTACACAAAGGGAAATAGATTTAGCATATTGTTTGAAACATGGAAATGCAAGCAAATTCACCCATTTTATTCAGTTATTTTATATTATATTAATGTGACTATAGGTGTGCTTTTTTCATATTATACTTTCCAAGTTATATAAATTTGTTTATTATTAATTGACAATGCATGTTTTACATGTCTGGCATAATGCAGTTGAAACACCACAAGGCTATGTGGTGCAATGGTCATAAATTTCACATCAAATAGTGGGATGACACCAAGAAAAATTATGATAGTGGGATAACTACAATATTCCAGGTCACTAATGTTTCCTCTAGGAGTGGCACACGTACTCGAGAATATGAAAATAGATACTATGGGTTTTTGAATGATATAATTGAGTGTGACTTTAATTCCTTCAAATTAGTTTTGTTTGATGTCAAATGGTATAGGTTATGAATGCATGAACATGATGAGGAAATAATTATTAGTCAACATTCCAATGGATTTCCTATGATTAAAACAACGGTTTTTGAAAAAGCAAATGACCACTATGTTTTTCCAAGTCAATGTGAACAAGTATTTTACTCAAAGGTTCCAGGTAAGAGGGTTTGATCATTTGTTGTTAGATATGATCCAAGAGGAAGGCCAGTAAAGTATACTGTAGATGAAGAAGATAATATTGAAGAAGAATATGATGTAGAGATAGAGAAAGAAGAATATGGTTCGACGGATGAAGAAGACAAAGAAGATGAACTGGGTGTAGGAGATAATGCACCAGTTCTTGATAATGATATTGATGAAGATATGCTTGAAAATGACATTGATGACGATGATGATATCATCAATACTTTCAACATTGTTTATGAACTGGATCCTAATACAGATGTCGAGTTCGATGATCAAGAAGAAGATACATTGTTTATGAACCGGATGATGATATATATGTTGAGTTGGATGAATAAGAAGATACATAAGAAGGATGTTACAAATGTTGCGTTGGTCGATGTGGTACGTAACTAGATATTTTAAATTATATGAATTATTCTCTTTAAATAATTTTGCGTGGGTTAATTGCTACGTTTTGGGTTTATTTAATTTTTTGATATCCTATGCTATATGTTGTTAATTTTTTTTTAAATCAATATTAATAATTGAATATTTATGGGAGGGTTGTTCGAGAAAAGTTCCAATTGGTTTACAATTGATCAACAAATATCTACAAACCAAATTAACCTATAAACCAAACTAAACCAAATTAACCTATAAACCATACTAAACTAAATTAATGATAGTAATACTAAGATTGGTGATACAAACGTGAACAATGATTAAAACAGGAACGACATAATAGAGATAAATATCTTCATTAATGAATTCTGTTTTTTTATAACAATTCATGTGTGTGTGCATGAATTGTTATAAAACATCTAAATTCATTAATGAAGATATTTTCGTAATGGAGGTTAGGTCACGAAAAGGGGTCAAAGAAGACATGGCCGTGTGATAAATGAGAGGGAAAAGGTGACCAAAGAGAATACCAATTATATATAGGCACATTACTAGTGTTTATTACTAGAATAAGTATTGATTCTCGTCGACCCCACAAAGTGACCAGTTAATGGGGCCAACGTTGAAATTTTCTCAAACTTTTCCTGTAGTCATTGAAATTTGACATGGTTGCACTAGATGCATGCCTTGACGGTATGGGAGGGTTTCAAGACTCAAATATTACTCATATTGTACCCACATAAGAGAATGGTCTGTAACTGGGTGGCCAATAAGTGGAATATGGTCAATATCTTGGATGAGAGAAAAAATCAAAGATAAGATCAAATAACCAATGAAGCTTGTGAAAATTTTCGAGTACTTGTCTATTGAGTATTAATGTGTTTTGAAAAACTTGTGATATAGTCCATAAGTATTTATCGAGGTTAGGTCATGAAAAGCGGTCAAACAAGACATGATCGCGTGATAACTGAGAAGGAAAAGGTGACCAAAGAGAATACCAATTAGATATAGACACATGACCAATGTTGATTACTAGAATAAGTGTTGATTCTCGTTGACCCTACAAAGTGACCAGTTAATGGGTCCCACATTGAAATTTTCTCAAATGTTTTCTGTAGTCATTGGAATTTCACATGGTTGCTTGAGATGCATGCCTTGATGGTATGGGAGGGTTTCAAGACTCGAAGAATACTCATATTATACCCACATAAGTGAATGTTCTGTAACTGGGTGGCCAATAAGTGGAATATGGTCAATATATTAGATGAGAGAAAAAATCAAAGATAAGATTAAAAAACGATGAAACTTGTGCAATTTTTCGAGTACTTGTCTATCAAGTATTAATGTGTTTTGAAAAAAATGTGATATAGTCCATAAATATTTATCAAGGTTAGGTCATGAAAAGGGGTCAAAGAAGACATGGTCATGTAAAAACTGAGAAGGAAAAAGTGACCAAAGAGAAGACCAATTAGATATAGGCACATGACTGGTGTTTATTAATAGAATAAGTGTTGATTCTTGACGACTCTGCAAAGTGACAAGTTAATGGGGCCAACATTGAAATTTCCCAAACTTTTTCTGTAGTCATTAAAATTTGACATGATTTCACTAGATGCATGCCTTGATGATATGGGAGGGTTTCAAGACTCAAATACTACTCATATTATACCCACATAAGTGAATGGTATGTAAATGGGCGGCCAATAAGTGGAATATGGTCAATAATTTAGATGAGAGAAAAAATCAAAGATAATATCAAATAACCGACGAAGCTTGTGAATTTTTTCGAGTACTTGTCTATCGAGTATTAATTTGTTTTGACAAACTTGTGATATAGTCCATAAATATTTATTGAGGTTAGGTCATGAAATGGGGTCAAAGAAGAAATTTCTGTGTGAGAACTAAGAAGGAAAAGGTGATCAAAGAGAAGACCAATTATATATAGACACATGACCAGTGTTGATTACTATAATAAGTGTTGATTCTCTTCGACCCTACAAAGTGACTAGTTAATGGGGCCCACATTGAAATTTTCTCAAATTTTTCCTGTAGTCATTGAAATTTGACATGGTTTCACTAGATGCATGACTTGACGGTATGAGAGGGTTTCAAGACTCAAATATTACTCATATTATACCCACATAAGTGAATGGTCTGTAACTGGGTGTCCAATAAGTGGAATATGGTCAATAGCTTAGATGAGAGAAAAAATCAAATATAAGATCAAATAACCGACGAAGCTTGTGCAATTTTTTGAGTACTTTTCTATCGAGTATTAATGTGTTTTGAAAAACTTGTGATATATTCCATAAACATTTATCAAGGTTAGGTCATGAAAAGGGGTCAAAGAAGACATGGTTTGTGATAACTGAGAAGGAAAAGGTGACCAAAGAGAAGACCAATTAGATATAGGCACATGACCAATGTTGATTACTGGAATAAGTGCTTATTCTCGTCGACCCTGTAAAGTGACAAGTTAATGGGGCCAATGTTGAAATTTTCTCAAATGTTTCCTGTAGTCATTGAAATTTGACATGGTTGCACTAGATGCATGCCTTGATGGTATGGGAGGGTTTCAAGTCTCAAATATTACTCATATTATACCCACATAAGTGAATGGTCTGTAAATGAGTGGCCAATAAGTGGAATATGGTCAATATCTTAGATGGGAGAAAAAATCAAAGATAAGATCAAATAACCGACGAAGCTTGTGCAATTTTTGAGTACTTTTCTATCAAGTATTGATGTGTTTTGACAAACTTGTTATATATTCCATAAATATTTATCAAGGTTAGGTCATGAAAAGGGGTTAAAGAATACATGGCCATGTGAGAACTGAGAAGGATAAGGTGACCAAAGAGAATTTTTTTCCCACAGGAGGGTTTTTCCCATGTTACCAAAGAAGAGGACACATGGAATATCCCATAAATGAAGAATCACCAAGTAAAAGGGGAAATGCTATCAAGAAAATGAATAATATTCTTCTATATCAAGACTACTTGATGATCCCTTGCAAAGGGATCAAATATTACTCATTTAGAAGTTACAAGAATTGTAAATTCCTCATATTTTAACCGTTGGGCATTAATTTAAAAGGGATGAAATTATTTCCCCATTCCTTTTCTATTTTAAGGATAATTGGTTGAAGATCAGAGTTTCCTCTAACCTCTACCCAAGACCTAATTATTTTAGGATCAACCATGATTAGCTTAGACACTAGAAATATATTGAGCCTCTTAGCCATTTTCTCCTGTATGGTCCTCAAATTTCTCTAGGTCGGGGGGAGATTTAAAGGCTCCACATATGCCAATATAGCATATTCAATATTATGGAGAAAATAATTAATCATCCCTTATTCAAATCCCATAGTTTTCAACCCTTTCAACCCTAGTTTCCTCTTAGTATTTTTGAGAGTCTTCAATATACTCTTATCATACTCCTCAAAACTTGAGACAATGTATTGGGCATAGATCTCAACTATTTCCTTCTTTGGTTAAACAAAAGCTTGATATTCTCTGCATATTTTATCAAAGGCCCATTTTGAAATAAATATTTTGACCTTTTTGAGGTTTGCTACTAGCTCAAGACTACTTGACGATCCCTTACAAAGGGACCAAATATTATCCATAGCTATTTTTCATCGAAGTTGAAATTATTTCATTTCATTTCCCTCTTGCATGGTTTAATGAGTTGAGTCGAAACACCATTAGTTTCACAACCACTACTTTTAGTAACAACAACCTAAAATCAAGTGCCTAATATTTGGTTCACCAACGATGGGCCTCTCAACATAAGAAATTCCTTGGTGCTAAATTTTAGGGGCTTGGGTTCTAAATGCTATATTTAAAAAATTATTTGAGATGCTAATGACTTGTATTTTTACCATGACAACATTCAAGGTAAAAAAAAAGGGCTTAGGCCCTAAACAATGCTTCTATGGCTTGTAGGCCATGCATAGCACCTTAAACCACGACACATGCCTTTTGTAAGGTATCAATTTCCAAATGGTGGTATACATGTACAATTCTAAGGTTTTGAAAACCATAAAAAGATCTATTCTCCTCATAAACAATTATTCGATATGCTAATGACTTATATTTTTACCATGACAACATTCAAGGTAAACAACAAAGGGTGTAGGCCCTAAACGATGATTCTATGGATTGGGCCATGCATAACACCTTAAACCATGACACATGCCTTTCGTAAGGTATCAATTTCCCAAGGGTGGTATACATGTACAATTCTAATATTTTGAAAACCTTTAATACATCTATTCTCCCTCATAAACAATTATTTGAGATGCTAATGACTTGTTTTTTTACCATAAAATGTTCAAGGTAAAAAAAAGGGGATTAGGCCCTAAAATATGCTTCTATGGCTTGTAGGCCATGCCTAGCACCTTAAACCATGACATATTCTTTTCATAAGGTATCATATAAGGCACATGGACCATGCACAAGTACTTGGACAATGAAACATCCCTTATAGAAGTAATTATGTCCCAAGAGTGGGATATATTCTAATATTTGGTTCACCAAGGATGGGCCTCTCAACAYAAGAAATTATTTGGTGATAAAAGTTAGGGGMTTGGGTTCTAAATACTATATTTAAAGTATATGGGCCATGCATCAACACTAGACTACATGACATACCCTTATGATAACATCTTTGTCTTGGTATTGTGATATGGGACCAAATCTGAGGCTTATCACATTGATGATGGGACTTCTTTCCAAGTACATGGTTCAAGGCCAAAAACCATTTCCCTAGGAACCATATGTTAATTCTAAGGCTATTAGGTTATGCACAACCCCCCCCAATCATGACATAGGATATTTGGAAGGATTCGTTAACCCACAAGTGGCATATGGGTGCACATTTTAGGATTTCCACATTAGGGATGGGTCTATTCATTCAAGACATGGTAAAGGGACAAAAATAGGATTTTAGGTCCTATACATTGCTTTTGTGGCTCATGGGAAAATCATAGGGCCTTAACCAAATACAAGACCTTCATAATAAATATTTGTCCCATGAGTTGTATACACGCCTAATTTTAAGGTTTGGTGCATAAAGGATGATGTTTTTGGCCCAAAACATCATTCAAAGAAAAATCACAAGGGATTAGGCCTTAAACACTACTTTTAGGTCTTGTGGGCTAGGCACTAGGACCCAAACACTAATTTATATAAGTGCTTAGGTCTTGTGGGATAAAAAATTATGATATAGGTGAGTGATCTGTTTGAGTACTCATTGTTTTATCCTACACCCTCATTGATCTTGAGCCCCTACTAAGGGGGTAACACCTAATTTAGGGGGTTGCATTGGTTGGGTGGAAAAATGACCTTTCCATATGATTCCCCCCTTGTTGACATCCTACTTGTCAAGTATTGGTCTGTACTAGAAGATAGTCATTGGCAAGGTGAAGGACATAACTGATCTACTATTACTTAGACACGGTCGATTTACTTAATTTCTTATCCATGATTGAGTTATTTGATTGATTTATATATTACATATTATATAAATTATAATTTATTATATATTATATTATATTATATATAATTTATAATATATAATTTATAAATTATATATATTATATAATATATAAATTATAATATATATAATATATTATATTATATATAAATATAATAAACACAAAAACAAAAAAATATATACCAAAAAAAAAAAAACAAATAACAAAACTTACATTTCAAACAAACAAAACAAATTACATTTCAACCTACGCACGAGGATAAGGAGAAAAAATTTCAACCTACACATGAGGAGAAGGAGGTCGAGGGCAGAGAGGAGGGCACACAAGGATAAGGGGATTGAGGGCACACTAGAGAGAGGAGGGCATGCCAGAGAGGAGGGAATTCCATTTGAAACCTGCGTATGAGGAGAAGGAGGTCAAGGGCACACTAGAGAGAGGAGGGAACGTGAGGAGAAGGAGATCGAGGACACACCAGAGAGGAGGAAATGCTGAAGAAGGAGATCGAGGGAACACCATGAGCACTAACAATTTGAAAATCAATTTAACATGGTTGTAAGTCTCCTTGCCAAGCCTTGACAGTTCTCATTTTGTGTGCCTTTAATTCTCACATGGATGGTTTTAAGAAACTATGAGGTGAGGTCCCATCTTCATTTTAGTTTCCCAAAATTTATTTACATTTTTCTTGTGATTGGCACATTGGTGGAATTATTTTGTGTTCTCATCTCTATTAAGAGCCATATTTATCTTATTTTAAGTCTTCTGGTATTTTTCTCATCAACAACCAGCTTCCCTTTTTTCTATTCCAATTTCCTAATTTGACCCTTAAGAAAATCATAGGAAACCCATCTATCTTAGTACAAACTAGGGAATCAACCTTGATTTCAACAAAATATAGTTCTATATCACCTTTAACCTTTTTTTGATGGGGCTAATTTGTAATTACATTCTTCATGGACTTCAAATTTGATTCAAATTGAACACTTGTTGGTTACCTAAGAATGGCATCACAAAGTCTTCCTCCTCCAAGTTGGAGTGAGTTGGATGGAATCAATATCAAATAGCCCAACCTCTTCCATTTTCCTTTTGAAAAAAAATCAAATAGAGGATATGAGTGTGCTACATTCCCCTAAATCTCCACTTGACTTAAAGTGAAATTCAAAACCCCTCCTAGAATTATGATCCCTTTCTTCAAAATTATTGATCACAAAGAGATTTCCAAAGATACTCTCTATATTCATAGGGTCCATATCTATTCAAAACTATGAAAAAATCCCCTAGATCCTAGGATAAGAGGTCCACACCTATACCATATTCAAGTAAAATAGATATAAATAAAGTTAAATATATTTTCCTCCACATATTAATAAGCCCCCTAATCTGTCTACTGAATCAAGAGAGATAAAGTCCAACCCCCTAATAGTTAAGCCAATTTACTTGATATCCTTTCCCCATCACCCATTGTTTCCTAATTTATAATAATAATACTAATTACTGGTATCTACCTGACCTAAACACAAGGGTCAAAGGATTAATCTCAACCAATCCAAGGATGATTCTAGTGATGATCCCAAGTGATTCTAGATTTCATTAAATAGCCATTGTTTGGAACGTTGTTTGAAAAGTGAAGTTCACTATGAAATTTATTTTGAATATATATGTAGTTAGAATAATGGTGGAGTATTTATGATGACAATGACATTAGATCTATGTGGAGGAATGAAATCTTGACAAGACAACCATCATAGTATTTGGGAATGGTATAGATAAATCCCATCAATTTCCTAGAAATCCTACCAATTTCCCTTCCTAGACCATAGATAATATTAGGAAATTCATGCTCAATGATGAACCCCTTGTTGATAGTTATTGTATACCTTTTATGTGTGAAGGGGAAAGTTCTATCCTTTCAAACATAAGGAATCTCTACACAAGGTAGCTTTTCATCACCCCACAACTTGCCATCACTCTCCTTCTAGTGCCAAAACATCGACATGGAAAAATGTCCTTTCCTCAAAATTATATGTTCACTTGGTAAAAGGGACCAATCAAACCTTCATTTGTTGAAATGGGAAACCCTCCAGATATAGTCGGTTCTGTCGATTCTTTAATGTTTTACCATTTATGTCCTAGTCCATTTTTTTTGGCTTTTTATAATGAAAAATGATGTGCATCTACTATGCTATGTAGAATGAAAATGGGATGTATCATAGACTAATCCCATGGGAGAACAATAAAGGGATTATTTGACATGAAATAAAATGGAAATATATATAAAGTATGGATACTATTCTTCCCTCCATAATCAACACCAAACTTCAAGAGGAATCCTCAGGGAATTGGAAATATCCTACGATGACAAGGAGAACCCCAATTTGGCCTCTTTCCACATGTATAAATATAGCTCCAATTACTAATAAAATGATATGTTTCACATAAAATATGTTAGATATTAATCAATAAGATAAAAAGAGAAAGGGAGAATAGTACCTCATCCACCGTCGACACCAAAATTGCTGCTCTATGGAATAAAGATAACTTACACATACCAAAAAACTATATATAACTATTAGCATGAAAGATAAGTGAGTAGTGACACGACATAAATAAGAAATACCACATGACATAAGGCTACAACCCATAAGCACCGAGAGGAAATATGAGAGGAGGGAATAGTCGAAAACGAATATTAGATCTTGAGAGTGTGAAGAATTCTCCTAAGTCTAGCCTCTTCATTTACATAGAAGATAAATTTCATTGCAAATGAAAAAAAAAAACCTTCAAATGAAAGAAAGGGTCCCCTTTATACAAAATAGGGCGACTCTTGGATTTCCAAGTGACTCTTGGTATTCCCACTCTATTTGGGTGTTTTCCCTTACATGGTTTCATCCTCATTCCAAAAATAGATGATCATGATATATTTTAATAAAATTATTTGAAATTATAGTTATCCCACATCCATAAGAATTTGTAGCCAAAGGTTTATCCTTAGGTTCTTATAGGAATCCTCTCCTCTTTGGTTTTCTATCTTGTTGTTCATGTTTCTATTGCAATGTGCATATGCATGATCCCTTGCTTCAGTTTAAAATATGTACCTTTTTCCCTTCATTCCTTCAATCTCGATGTATTGAAACAAACCTGACCTAAGAACCTTGGTGCATGAGATTATAGGGTTGTTGACTTGAGGATATTTGGTTCTCAATGGTTATCCTCTTCCTTTTTCCAACATTCCATTCCTCAAAATATACACATGTGAGTGAAATCATTCCATGGCTTCCATTTTTGTGTTCAAGTTGTTAGAATATAATGGATGTGCTCATTTTACCATTGAAAATATCTCTATTGTCACCCAACCATAGGTAAAATCCACCTTCCGAGCACCTTAACCTTTATAGAGAATCACTTCGAAAGAAAACCCTAGTGTAGATAGAGAAACAAAGGGTAACACACCTTTCCCCAAGGATAACGCACCAACAAGAGATGATAAGATAGTCCAAACCCTAACCAAGGGATAGTCCAAGAAAAACATGACCTGCTAGCTGCAGCAGCTGCAATGGAAACTCTCCTCCAAACCTGTGCACCAAACTGGGCACTGTAGTGCGCACAAGTGTTGCTCTGCAATTCTGAGACTACCCTGCCATAATGAAGACTGACCTCCTGTATTTATAGTAATTCTGGCTAACTTTCTGGGCCAACTTCTCATTCTGGGTATCTTTCTGTTCAGTATATATTATTTATTCTGGCCGACTTCTTCTCTTGGAGGCTAATAACATAATACAAGTTATCCTTTTGAGCCAACATGTCTTCTAGGGTTATTAGCCAACTCATTAGGGTTTCTTCTTTCTTCCCAGAGTATTCTATTCTCATCAGGTTTACACGTGGAGGTAAATACCTCCCGCAAATACCATAATATCAACACTCCCTCCTCACTAGGGAGGTATTACAGGTAATGGTCTTGAGCACAAACATACCATTTACTCGGTAGCATCAACATAGTTGTATAGAATATCTCATGACTAGATCATGAGCACCATCATCACCATCAGTGTCATCAGTTGCATCATCTCTCAAAACTATACTCCATCTAAGTAATCAAACATGATGCTGGATAAGTCACTCACACCATAGAGTGACACAAGAGTCATTCTTCTAATCTGGATATCTGTCCTAGAAGAATAAATTTCCTGAACCATTTTCCGTCTTGGGAAATCTCTGTTCATTGATCATTCATCTAGCTGATAATAATTTTCAACACTACTGATAGTCTTCAAGGCAATCAGAACAATATCATTCAATAGAACACAACTATGTCTATCCATAGTAGTACACAACTACAATCCAGTGGTACACTACCACACCAAGTAGCACACATGTACTTGATTAGTGACGTATAGTCACAAACAATGGAACACATCCACCACAGTAGTATACATCTATTGTCTAGAGACATACAATCTTCATAACAATCATCTGAGATCAATCTGCACAGAAACAATATTATGATATAAACAGAATCATCTGGGCCATTCTTCCACTCACATCTGTGAGATATTGGAAGAGCATCTACCCTAAAAAAGGTAAGACATCAATGATGATATATCTGGACTATTTTTCTCAAGCAAGGAAGAATAACTGTCCTGATTTCTAAGCCTGGACCATTCCCCACCCTGGGCCATTCTTCTGACACTAGACAAAGTGTAACCTGGAGAGAATGAGTCTGCCCTAAGGAATGTCTGTCCTAGATTGCTGAACCTGGACCATTCCCCACCCTGGGCCATTCCTCCGACACTAAACAAAGTGCAACCTAGAGAGAATGAATCCACCCTAAGGAATGCTGTCTGGACCATTTCCCATGTTAACCACAAGAGGAAATGTCTATCCTGCACTAACCTCCAAAACATACCATTCCTCATGTTAACCATAATGAGAAATCACTGTCCGGTGAGGCAGGCCAGTCTTCTTAAGTAACCCTCAAGAAGAGAGACTTCCCTAGATCACCCCCATTTTAACCACAATGGGAAGTCGCTGTCTATGGTACATCAACAATTTGGACCATTTTCCGAACTGGAAAATGTTTGTCCATCAGAAATCTCAATCCACTTTCCGAATTGGAAAGAATCTGCTCATCCTGGACCATTTTTTGAACTGAAAAAAGACTGTGCATCAATAATACATTAGTGCTCCCTCTCAACCTGGGATTCATATCTTCCTTTTTCAATAAGGAAGTCATTTCCACAAGCTCCAACTTGATTACACAAACTCTTTCATATT
>SNQJ01S0179802.1:5229-19510 GCA_010110895.2 Picea sitchensis | reverse complement strand
AATCTTCTATATTCTAACACTATCGCCATGACATTTTTTACATCTATCAATCCATACATTCATCTAGTCAAGATTGTGTGCAATTCATAAATGTAGTGCATCCCAATCTTGAGCAACTGACCAATCAAAAAAATTACAATTCACCAATATTAAATATTAGTTATAACCATGGTAAATATTAATAAATGATGAAAGAATAAATATTAAATGAGTATGATCATATACACACAAAAAAAAATGAAAAATTTATATTTATTACAAATATCCACAATTTAATTATCTCTCACTTTCTTCATTGTACCTTTCCCCAACAACTGCTCCCCTTCAAATTTTTTGATGGAGTTCACATGCCAAATGCAATCCACTGCATGCATAGTTTGTGTTGCTAATTTAGGAAGATATTGACTAATATACACCATGGATTCATATACCATATATCCATCCACCATAGAACCCTCAGGACATTCTCTTTGTCTAACCAAATCCTTTAATGATTTCAAGTGCCTCTCCACCATCCACATTGACCTTGTGTGTACATGTCCACACATTTGAATCTCCTCAACTTGGTGTATGAGGTAGTCTTCTTGTGCATTGGAAAATGTTGGAGGTAGATACTTTTGAATTTCACACATTAGCCGAGGAATTTCTCTCTTCCAATACTTTATATCATCTTCATGGATATCTTTCAATGACAACCATCTACAGATCATGACACAAGAAAATAACATGTTTCAAAAAAAAAAATACATATTAAATTACAAGTAAAACACATGTCATTAAGTACAAAAAAATAATTGAAAAAACAAATTGCATATATATTGCAGCTACTTACCTCATGTATTTTCCAAGATCATATATAAATTATTTGACGTTGTTGTCAAAGTCGTTTGGGAGAGATAGAGGTAGAACATATTGTAACAATAAAAACGAGTAGTTACTTGTTTCAAAACTAGACAAAACAATTAAAAATCTCAAAAATTGTATACAACCAATATATAAAAATGAATACTAAAATTATTAATTACCTTAATTAAGGTATGCCAATCATGTGTTTTTACTTCACCAAATTTACCTTTCTTTGTTAAGATATTCTTTATGTTTGAACAAAAACCTGTGGGAAATTTAATTCTTTGAATGACCTCTTTTATGCCATTGCTTTTCTACTCTATTAATAACCATGGAAGGTTATTTTGGTCTCCATCGATATTTGATCAGATCACACTTTGCATTGCCTGATTGGCTTCCTAAATGTCATTACAATTTTTGACAATTTTTTCTTTATCCCTCCTGCCATCTATGATTCGCCATAATTTTTTTGTCACATTCTTCCCGATATGCATTGTATCAAACAAATGAACTATTTTTATCTTCTCATAGTAAGGAAACATCATGAATTGAGTGGGATAACATTTCATTCCTCGTGGAAGTCCATTATTACTACCTTCACGATGACGGCATTGATGAAGCATAAAAAACTTAGAACACTATTTATGATCAAATGCGGTAAAATAAATTCAATAATTAAAATAAAATTTCAAAACATGATTCCATTTACAATACATAAAAAAAAATGCGTACCTCGAGGATTAATTATGTCATATGCCAACTTCTATAGGCAAGGTGTCATTCTTTGTGGTTTTAGTACAGTCTATTTTTTTCCATTGAAAAGATCTTTTTCAATAGTATGATACTTATGGCTCTTAGAGAGGAAGTGTCTATACTCATGAAACACCTCCTTTCCTAAAAAATTGGACCGACGATATTTCATCTTAGGACCACAAACTAGACATGCAAATTTACCCTTTGTTTGAAGACCTGCAACAGATGGATTAATGTGAATTATTAATATACCAAAGGATTATTTAAACAACATGCATGATATATTCAATTAATTATATATTATTCAAGCATGAAATATGGAATTTTACATACCAAAAAAAAGTGTTAGTCCTGGGGCATCATGAATTGTCCATAAAATTATTCCACGGCATTGAAATCTCTTATACCCAATTGGTTTACAGTTTTCATACATAGTGATGCCCTCCTATAAAGTTAGTAGCTCGTCGATAAGAGGCTCAATATACACATTCATGTATTTAACTTGGTACTTACCTAATTGTTTGAAATTACACAAAATTACTACCATGGTATGTATATATACGTAAATAAATAAATAAAATATATTATGCAAAAACAGAGACAAATGAAAAATTTACATTCAAAAAATTAATGTAAACAAGTACCTGGAACAATCATTGTCAACATTATGTGCTCCCTATTTATTGGAATCCTAGGAGGAATGTTATTATTGATAACAAAAATAGGTCACAGTGAGTAAACAGACGGAATCTCTCCAAATGGATTAACACCGTCAGTTTCTAATGAAAGCCTAACATTATGAGGTTCATCTGTAAATTCTACAATTTTGCAGCATTTTTTGTAAATGCATAACCATCTGCAGGCATTCAAAGAACACCATCTTAAATTCTCTTTCGTGCATGGTAATTCATAAATTGTGCTATGCTTTGACACCTGAAAATTCGTTGCAAACGTTTAATTATGGGAATATTTCGGAGAACCTTTCGAGGCACCATTTTTGTTACTTGATCGGTTTGATATCTACTGATACCATATACTAGGCATTTTGTTTTCGATGCATGTTGTCCATAATATATAATATGATCATCAAGACATGCATATATACTTTGATACTCCATTATAATGTATTTCATAATGGCATGTAAATCTCGATATGTGCGAGGTAAAATATTTGACAAGGGTAACAGAAATTCACCTAACAATCTAAAACATAAAAAATAGCTAGTTAGTGTAAAGAATAGTAATTGTAAATATTGCATTTTTATTTTACACATTAATTAACACTAGAAAAAAGGGGGAAAAGGAAACCTTATGTAGATGTGATGAAACATATTACATACCTTAGGATCTATGTCATGCAAATTTTTGACAAATGATTCAAAATCTTTAATTTCACCAGCAGAAATGTAGTGGAGAGAATATTTTCTCTTGATGATGCAAGTCAGATATGAATCCGACCAATTTTACCCATAAGCTTGGACCAGATCCAAATCCAACTTGCCTATCCCACATTTAAGCGACCTAAATTATCTTTGGGTGCTCTAAACCTGTAAAAGGGTGCCTAGGATTGATCTGCTCAATACCTTATCGAATGGCTCCTTTTCCCATAAAATCAGTCACTATGACCAAGGGCTCAATATTGAGTCATTAATATCACCTGTATCCTTAACTCCTCATGCTCTTATTTTAGCTTTAGTTTCCAAGAAATAAGACCATGTCCCTTATGTCTTCCTTCAATATACAACATAGATCCATCTTCCCCCAAATCCAATGGATTGCGGAGCCACAACTAGCATGATGTTTAAACCTGATCCCAAAATCTGCAAGGGAAATATGCTCATTTGTTGTGGGGTCGACCTCCACCATTGATCTATTGATCTATTGGGATCAATGATCATGTTCAATTTTGTAATGTGAAGTATCCCCCCCGTTAATCTACCTTTGGACTTCCACAATCGTTCCCATCTGTTGATATGTCTTCAACATGATCTGACGATCATGACATAATCAGTCATTGACCCTACTATCCTCCTCTGCAACTCTTAGATCTAACGGTTGCTACCCTTTGATTATCAATTTACTCCTTTCTCTCGATCAGACGGTTATCAACCACTGGTGTGATGATCTAACGGTTAATGTGCCTTCCTCTTTGATCATGAAACCTTTCATCTCCATCATTATGTAGTATTATCGATCCTTCTCATGATGAATTATCATTGGAATAACCATTCTTGAATTCAAATACGGTACAGGATTGCACCAGGTCTCCTTTCCATATTTCTCCTTCTCATCCCTGCAACACAAACCCTATACCTACAATTTCACAGTCTTAATTATATGCATAGACTTAACCTTCTTCCTCATAGAGGTAATCAATACACAAATAAAAAGATATGAATACAAAGGCTTTTCAGTGATACTCAAACATAGTATTTTCCTTTCATTCATATACATATGATTACACACAATTACACAGGCTCGCAGGCCCTCCATTGTCTGGATTAAATCAACAGACTGCAATCATCATTCTATTTGTCTAATTAAAACTCATTGGACATACCTATCCCTGGCCTAATTAGCATTCTATTAGCCATCTTCGATGTCTGGCCCTAATTTTCTATGTCTTTCCATCCCCCTCCTAGATGTATGGCCTAATTGACATTCAATTGGCCACTTATTTTTCCTCTAAGGCTTAAAATAATATACATAGAGATTATGAATTGTTTCTGGTTCAGATCTAATAAATCCTCAACAAACTCCTAAGGATCCTCTCTGATCCACTTTCCACTCAACCAAATCCCTATTCTAGGATCTACTAATCCCTAATATCCTCATGAGATCTTCACAATCCCAATATCTCTCATGTTCACACATATTCGAGAACATTTACAATAAAACCTCACACATATTCCTCACTCAACCCACTCAAACATACATAATTTAATATTAAGAAACAAATTCCTTAGAAAACATAATACCCCCTAGGTCAACCAAATGTACAATGTTTTTTGGAGCAGGATGCTCCTGCATCAGACTCACAAGGTTTAAAATATTCATGATCTCATGATCATGTGTTTCACATGCTAACGAAACCATCCAAGTTCCCAAACTTTGTACTAAAGCCTTCCACTTTCACTATTTGCTTCTCTATTTTGTTGTTACCTTTTTTTTGCTTGCACTTATCCTAGCTTCCACATTTTATGTTGCAATACCCCACTGGCTTTGCTTTCACAATCTGGTATTGTCACTTGCTTGTTGTTGTTGATTTTATTCCTTACTATTTTCTTCTTCTTCTGAGATATCTTCCTCATCAACTCCATTATCATCTCAATTTCTATGTCCATCTTATCCTATGGCGAGTACATACTCTGCCATTGGTTGATACCTTATCTTTTATGAATTCTATTGTTGTTGTTGTCAACTAATTATTGCATCATGTACTAAATTATATCTTTGGGATTCTTTCTTTGATTTCATTCTTTTGTGTCACCTCTAATTGACACATTTGTTTTCTCCTTTACTTGTATCAGGTCTGCATATTCTCTACATATTCTCTGCAATCTTCATCTTTAGTYAGCCATCTTTCCAGAAAATGTAAATCTTCCCCAATATTCATCACTTGAGGACTACCTTCTTCCCTAGGAAATAGTCTACATGATACTCCCATGTCATGTCCATMTTCTACGGGTATGCCTGCAACTTTCAAATCAAAAATAAAATTAAAATTTACCTCCTTTTCTTTATATGCAATAAGAATTTCTCTTGCATTGCTAGGCATAAGTGAATATGTCCTTTCATTGTATGTACTTTATCCTTTTTTTTTATTCAGGTCCTATCAACATTTTCTCTAGCAACTCTATCTCTTCATTCCACCTAGTAATCATTTCATCATAATGCTTCTCTTCAATTTTATGTTGGCTATCTCCATGAGCCAATTCTTCTTTACCTACAACCACAAATCCTTCTAATTTTTTTTCAGTTCCTTATCATCCAAATGTGCATGTGTTCTCCCTTGGTTTTCTTTGTGAGACAACATAGTGTCATTCTCCATCAGAATGCAATTCTGATTTTTCCCTTTCAAAATGTCTTTGTTCATTTCTTTTTATTCCTCCATCTTCATGATAGCTTCAAGTGATTTTCTATCACCTGCTTTACCTTTAAACATACACAAATTATCAGTTTTAAAAACATTAATTCCTTCAGCCTCTCTTGATTCCATTGTCATCATATCCTCATCATGTTTATCTAAACTCTCCAAAGAGCTCACAAGACTGTCAACTAGTCTCCTCTCCACATCATCCTCTCCAAGTATGTCTTCCTTCTTTGGTTCATAATAGTGAAATACTTCCTCTATCACCAATGGCATGTATCTAAACTCAACTCCTATGAGTTTATCCTTTTGCATGAAATAATTCATCTTCTCCTTCAATTCCTGCAATATTTTCCAAAGATTCTCCTCATATAACTGCATTACTGGCAAGTCAACTTTCTTCTTCATACTCCATCCATGTTTCTAGTTCTCTTGCATATATTCCTCTTGTAGTATCTTCACCATATAACTAAGTTTACCTTTTATCTTAGTCATCTCTCTGTCAAACTCTTCTTCACTCATCTCTATTCCCTTTACCTTGGCACATCCTCTACTATGGATTTCCTCTAAACCTCTACAATGACCTTCAGTGATCATGTCTTCCCCTCCTTTGTGACCTTCATCTATTCACATGTGGATTTCCTCTAAGCCTTCTCTTGAAAATCCTCCATAGTTGTCTTCATACCAATTCAAGATTCCCTCTAATCTTTACCTCTTGGTACCTAATTGGTTCTCTGTCTCTGGAACCACCTTTCGAGAAACTCCTTTGCACCTCTTGGGATTTTGTTGCACTCCACTTCTTATGAGAACATTCATCTTTGTCCTCCTTGACTAAATTTCAGTTGGATACTCAAGGTTCATTTCCACTTCTTTCTTCAAGAACACAATTTTTCTTCTATCACAGCATCCTAGTTGTCTGCTGCTATCAACCTTTAGTTTGTTTTAACCTGCAACAACTTAAAAAAAAAGTAAGAATAAAATCATATCATATCAGCCTTCAATATCTCTGCATGATCTTGTCCCACCATTCATCTGCACTTGGATGGACTATTATTTATTTTCCTCTGCCTTATTCTATCAGATTTCCCTAAATCTGAATTACTCTATGTAGAATATATTTGACCTACTTATGCATTCTCCTATGCATATTGTATTCTTGTCAGATTTACACCCTGAACTCCACCTTCACATTTTGTCTTTTTAATTTTGCAATTCTGCAATTTCCTATCAAAGATCATCCCTTCTCTCTAATACCAACTCATGCAAGTTAGATATGAATCCGACCAATTTTACCCATAATCTTGGACCAAATCCAAATCCAAATCACCTATCCCATAGTTAAGTGACCTGAATTATATTGGGGTGTTATAAACCCGTAAAAGGGTGCCTAGGATCGATCTTCTCAATACCTTATCGAATGGATCCTTTTCCCATAAAATAAATCACCGTGATCGAGGGATTAATACCGAGGTTCTAATATTACCCGTATCCTTAACTCCTCCCGCTCTCCTTTTAGCTCTCGTGTTCAAGCACTATGACCATATCCCTTACATCTTCCTTCAGTATACGATGTAGATTCGTCTTCCCCCAAATCCGATGGATACAATGGATTGCAGAGCCACAACTAGCACGATGTTTAAACCCAATCCTGAATTCCACAATGGAAATATTCTCGTCTATTGCAGGGTCGAAGTCCACAGTTGTTCTGTTGATATATCAAGATCAATCATCCTGTTGGATTGTGGAATGTGAATTAGCCCCCTCATTAATATTCCTTAGGACTTCCTCAATCATTCTCGTCCGTTGATTTGTCTTCAGCATGATCTGACGGTCACGACTTAATCAATCGTTGACATAAATTTCCTCCTCTGTAACTCTCAAATCTGATGGTTTCTACTCATTGATTGTCGATTTACTCCTTTCTCTCGATCAGATGGTTATCAACCACTAGTGGGGTGATCTAACAGTTTTTGTTCCTTCCTATGTGATCAAAAAACCTTTGGTATCCACCATTTTGTAGGATTATTGATCCTTATCATGATCAATGATCACTGGAATAACCATTCTCAACTTTACAGAGGGTACGAGATTGCACCAGGTCTCCTTTCCATAGTTCTCCTTCTTGTCCCTGCAACACAAACCCTATACTTGCAATTATACAGTCTCAACTATATGCACAGACTTAACTTTCTTCCTCATAGAGGTAATCAATACATAGATAAACAGATATGAATACAAAGGCTTTTCAGTGATACTCAAACAAAGTATTTTCATTTCATTCATATACATATGATTACACACAATTACACGGGCTCGTAGGCCCTCCTTTGTCTGGATTAAATCAACAGACTGCAATCCTCATTCTATTGGCTTGATTAACATTTGTTGGCCATACCTATCCCTAGCCTAATTATCATTCGGATATACTAATCCCTAAGATCCTCATGAGATCTTCACAAGCCTAATATCTCTCATGTTCTCACATATTCAAGAAAATTTACAATAAAACCTCACACACATATTCCTCACTCAACCCACTCAAACATACATAATTGCCTATTAAGAAACAAATTCCTTAGCAAACATAAGACCCCCTAGATCAATCAAATGTACAATGATTTTTGGAGCAGGATGCTCCTGTATCACTTGACCCTTTATAAAGTCATTTATTTTCCTTTTCAATCAGAGGTTCATCATAAATACCATCACTATTGTCCCCATAATCCTCATCTGGATGACCAAATAAGTCTTGGATCATTTGATTTGTCCCATCATCTTGAACTTCGTTATTATTGTCATTTACTTCCATGAGATCATTAACTTGTTCTTCATTATATGCTTCATGTTCCTCATCTTGTACAACATAATTTATGCTACTACTTGGTTCTTTCTGCAAAAAGTTAGGGGGCAACTCTAACTTTATAATTACAAAAAATCATGCAAAATTAGTGCATGTATAAAATAGTATAAAAGTTTGAGAATACAATAAATATTAAAACAGATAATGAATAGATATATAGCTAATTACCATGGGATGATATTCATTTGATCCCCTCTCCATGTGCACATATTTTCTACAATTGTTTTTAGTTCTTTTTATTAAAAATCTTTCGCGATTTCTAGTACAACAAATTTTGCAAGGGCAATAACATTTACCGTCACCCTTTTCACCCTCTTTAATTTTTTTCCCGCCTCTAATGTTTTATGACATTCTTCCCCACAGACATATACTCATGATTATCTTATTAAATTGAGTGGTGTATAATAGAATATCTATTATATTTTTCTATTATAACATATGAAAAAAAACTACTTTTTGTTCACCAAGAAGACCTTATACCCTTTTTGAACTGTCATTGTTATAGCAAACTTGTCACAAAATCCATAAAATGCAACATATTTATAGATTTTATAATGTCACAATTCTGACGACAGTTGACCAAGCCAATGTTGACTTTGTCAAATAGTGGGTGACCATTAGGGGGGGAGGACAATGTGAAAAGTACATCTTATGTGCGACGATATCGAGTAGGATGGAGAAAAAAACTTAAAATTTCCTCTATTTTTCAACGGTAAGGCCAATTTTGTCCATAACGTCGCAAGTAGATCGTCACAATTTTTCCAATATGTAATAGTGTGTGTTCAATTGAGCAGATATCTTGGCTTTTAACATATGTCTCCACATGAAAAAAAATCCAGGTATGAGGAAGCCATGTTTTTATATGTCAGCCTACCTGATTGATGCCAAATGTTCCTCTATACAATTTATTGATCTACGGTGGAATTAGGACTAGGACCAACCCCCTATACATGTGTATTTTTTCTGAATTATGGAACATAAATTAAAAAAGATATTTTTATGATATATGTAACTACTTTCTCGCCCCCCTTTATACCGTAATTTATGATTTCCCAAGGCACATAATATCTATTGAATCTAGGACTCGAATGAAATGGGAAGCAGACTAGTATCTACGAAAATACTACTCTTATATCAAGGTGTATGGTTCCACTGGGGCCCCACATATTTTTCCTTACTTTGTCCCAAACCATCTCCTAATGAGATAAATTGCTTATCAAACCATGAGAACAGGGGTCACCTCTCTTCTCATGAGCAGTAGCAAAAAACTAAAGCCTTTGTTTCCCATCCACATAGGAAATTACACCATGTCTAATGGCCCCCATGCCATAAAAGAAGTTGAAGACCTACAATATGTATGCCTATGCCTTGGAGATCCAAAATTTCATGACCCACATGAACTTGCAAATGGTCACATCATATTTGTAGGTCTCGCCCATCCTAACATACATGTGGTTGATTTTGAGGAAGATAGGCTCAAAGGAGTTCTTTTCTATGAAGAAGTTTTACAAAAACTACTCAATGATGTTTCCAAAAAAGAGTTGGAATATAAGAAATAAGCAATGAATAAGATCACACTGGAATAGTTTCAAATACTATTGCAAGAAGAGAAGGATAAATTGAACACCAAAGAATGAGAAAAGATCAAAAGAGCAGAAGAGTGGGAGAAAAAGAGACTACAAGGTGAGGAAGAGTATCAAAGAAAACAATTTGAAGAAGAAAGAATAAGAAGGCAAATTGATGTCAAAGCTGAGTAGGAGTCCCTTCAATAGAAGAAGGCTAAATAAGAGGAAAACTTATTGGTTGATGAATTATAAGAGAGAACACTACTTGATGAGGTAGAGGCCAAACGATTAGTTGCAGATGCTAAGGAAAAAAGAAAAGAGGAGTTATTGAAACAACAAAAAATCACAATAATTGAGAAAGATCCTAGGTATCCCATCAACTCCTAATTTGGGCACGATGAACATTTCACCCCTGGAATACACTCCCCTCAATACCATCCCAGGTGATTCTGCCTACTCTTCACAAATTTTGAGTTTTGAAGGCATTGTAGTGGCCATTGGATATTACTACTATGATGACATAACTAAGATCATTGAGAAGAGATCCAACAAATGGAAAAGGGGAGAATCCACCAATACCAGATCATCTACAGGGAGAGTTGTAGAGTGGAAAGCTAGGCCTAACCCATAAGAGAATGTTGTTCAAGCATCTTCTTCCCTTCATGCCTTTGCATGATTGAATGCATTTTTGTTCTTGATGTGACTGGCACCTTAGGCACAACCCAAAACAGAGTCATAGAACTGGAGTCAAAATTGAAGATTGTGAAGGAAAAACTCACTTAAGGGTTCAAAAATTCCACAAGGGTGACGGAAACTCTCAACACAAAAAATTTGAACAAAGAATTGCAAATGAAAAATGATGAGATGAATGTAGAATTTGAGAGAAGGGAACAGACCAAATAGGACACCCATGCCAGATAATTCGAATGTATGAAACTGAAATTTGGATATGAGATGGAACATCTAAAAGGGGAGCATGTTTCCAAGATTTAGGTATAATTAACTCAATCTAAGGGGCTCATGGAGAAACAAAATTTTCAGATCCTGAGGTCAGTACAAGAAAATAANTAAGGGTTCAAAAATTCCACAAGGGTGACGGAAACTCTCAACACAAAAAATTTGAACAAAGAATTGCAAATGAAAAATGATGAGATGAATGTAGAATTTGAGAGAAGGGAACAGACCAAATAGGACACCCATGCCAGATAATTTGAATGTATGAAACTGAAATTTGGATATGAGATGGAACATCTAAAAGGGGAGCATGTTTCCAAGATTTAGGTATAATTAACTCAATCTAAGGGGCTCATGGAGAAACAAAATTTTCAGATCCTGAGGTTAGTACAAGAAAATAAAAAACTTGAAAAATATCTAGAAGAGAGAAAGATATCAATTCTTGAAGTAGAAATTGTTAAAGCCAAGGCATTGGAGCTAAATGAGAAACTCAAATTCGAGTAGAAATAATTCATATGGATGCTCATTGATATGCAGGATGACCGATATGATCAATTAAAGTTGTAGGACAGAATAACTGAAATTCAAGGACAATATCAAGAGGAAAAGAATGATTTTGATCAAATTCACAAATGGAAAGAATTGTATGAATCCCAACCCCCTGTTACACCTCAAAATTACTCACTCCAATAATGACCTATTGTCATCGTCATCAGTGTTGCAAGAATTTCATTTTGGTCGCAAGTGTCGAAAACATCATACTGCCATCTTTCTTATGTTGTGTCTCTAATGACATCAAAATGACACTTGAGACACCCTCAAAGACTGTTTTAAGAAGGAGAAATCATCTGGTGAAGAGTACAAATATTTTTCCATGGAAAGAACCACTTAAAAATCAATTTTGAAGGCCATCACTCCCCTACCCACTATCAGGGAGTGTCAGCGCTCCCTACCCCTCTTTGGGGGAGCATTCCATCACCCTGTGCACCCTTCTCGGGGAGCGTTGGGGTTTTTTAAGGAAATTTTGGGCAGTGCTCTCCTACACACTGTCAGGGAGTGCCAGTGATTTGTACCCTCTTTTGGGGGAGCGTTGCAATGCTCTGTGACCCATTTTGAGGGAGCGTTGGCCCTTTTTGAGAAAATTTTGGACTTTTGAGGAAAATTAGGGGAAAATCCCCCTCATCTATGGAGTTAGTTGGATTTGAATGTGAGTTCAAGGCTCAATATTAGGGAAGATCCACAACTTAAGGAGAATAATCCTTAACCTATTCCAAGAATATATTAAGTGGTTAGGCCTCTTCAAGCCTATATAAGGAGGCCTCCTCATGGTAAAAAGGGGAGACATTGAAGGCATCAAAATTATGATCTCATAAGGGAGATTTATCATTGAAGAATCATCATTTTGTGTGGATTATTTGAGCAAACGGTTGGACAAGCAGAGCTTGGCGAAGTTGTTGCATCTGCATCATGGTTGTAACATTTTTTCTTTGTTTTCATTAATAGACATATGTGCTTGGCATGTTTCTTTCAAGGTTGTGTTTATTCTACATGAACTTGTCTCTATTAGATAGATCTGGTTTCAAGATAATCTTAGTAGAATAGGAAGCTTGTTCTGTCTTTGTTTGTTTTGTAGGACTTATCAAGGAGCTTGGGGATCAAAGATCAACTCGGACTGTGCGAGGATGAACATCGTTAAAAAGGTACTCCTTTCTTCCTCTTCTCTATGTTGGCAAATATTGAACAAGTAGAAAATGCGTGTTGATAGTTGTTGTCATTGATGGCAAATTTGCAGACAGCGAATGGTTGTTGTCATTGATTGGTTTGTATCAGACTGATTGCAACAAGATCGTTGAATCCAAAATGAATCTGGACCGTATTTTACAGCCCTTGTCGGAGAGAGGATCTGAGCCATCAGATCGAAAGCAGACACCCGTCAGCCGTCAGAACTGCAGAAGCTGCGAGGGAGATAAGCGTGGCAGCGATCAGGCGCCACCGGGAGAAGCTCGACAGGAGCCCGTATCGGAGTATCGGGGATCGGGACTTTGTAATGCCAAAATCTCTTGACATCAAGAACTCTGAAATCGCGAAATGTGATTTCGCGATTTAATCGCAGTCGTTGAATCCAGAATGAACTGAACCGTAGATCCTAGCCCTGGTCAGAGTTTTGAGGATCGGGACTTTGAAATGTCAAGAACACACTGCAACAGAAACTCCGAAATCGCAAAACGCGATATTGCGATTCAATCGCAACCGTTGATTCAAGATCGCACCAGGACCGTTGATCACAGCTCGCATCAGAGTTTCGGGGATCGCGATTTGGAAGTGACAAGAACTTCGAACATTAGAAATGTCGAAATTGCGATATGCGATATGACGATTTAATCATAGTCGTTAAATCAAGCAGTGATCTGGACCATTGATTTTCTCTATATCGGAGTTTCGGGGATCGCAATATCAAGGAGACAAGAACACAATGCAACAGAAATGTCGAAATCGCGATATCGCGACACAATCGTAGCCATTGAGTCAAGATCACACCTGGACCGTTGATCTAACTCTGTGTTGGAGTTTCGTGAATCGTGACTCCAAAAGGAAAAGAAACAAGTGCAACAAGGATTCCGATTTCGCGATGAGAGAACTCCCGATTCATTCTGAATCATCAAATCTGATTATGATATGGATCGTTGATTTGACCGATTTATGGAATTTTTTGTATCGGGATTTATAAGTGAAAAGAACATTGAACATGAGGAATGTCGAAACCCGATTGAAAGGAAAGAATAATAAATGTCATCCAACGGTGCGGATAAACCTTGATTGTGATCGGAGGGCTACCATTCTTTCTTGCAGTTAACTCCTCTGTTACGATTATGTTAAGTGAAACGGACTCATGATATTAATAGAGTTAACGGTTTAGTTACAGGGACAGTTGTCGTGGTTCTTGCCGAAGGAGATGGGAAGTTGAATCGTCTGTTCGAGTGCATAAAGGAAGTTGAAACACACGGTGTTTGGTTGGTCGTTCTGAAGGAAAAATGAGTAAACAGTAAGAAAAATAAAATAAGAAGAGGCATAGCAAGAAATGGAGCAAATGCGCAGAGCGAGATGATAGACAGAACAGAAGCAGAGCAGAATGACAGAAAAGGTGATGCAGAGCAGACATGCTAAACAAACAAAAGAAGAAAAGAATTGCAGAACAATTTGTTGAAGATCAGA
>SNQJ01S0179801.1:10456-29939 GCA_010110895.2 Picea sitchensis | reverse complement strand
ATTCTGTCATGTTTTGTTCTAGATCCAGGTGGATCTAGGGAGATCGGTTTGTGTCCGCACTTACGGATTTATCCATAAACAAAGTGGAATATTGCAGATTGCATATCTGAGACCATCCCAACCAAGAAGCATAATTGGGAGAAGATGTTAAAGAAACAATATATCTAAACAAATCTTATAGGTATTGGTTTAATGTATTATGATTAAAACTGGTAAAAAGATATTATGTTTGGAGGTAGCATTAGAAGGAATGGTAGCATCCATTCTAGCCAATAGAGCTATAACAGAGGAAGAGGAGAAAAGTGAATCTCTCAGGTGAATAAGCTAGTGGAAAAACCTTGCAAAAAAGGATGCTCTAAATAATTCCAGTAGAGAATTGGAAGTGAGGAGGACAAGTAAAGTTCTTAGAGAAAGGTGAGTAGGTGAAAAAGCGAGAGAAGAGAAAGAGTGCTTATGAGGTTCCAGAGGAGAGAACCATAAGAATACCAGGAGGTTAGGCTCAGGTAAATCTTGATAAGGTATTGAGTAGAAATATGCAGAGACTTGCTATAGAGAAGGATTGATTCATCTCATATTAAACTAGGAGAAGCTCACAAGGGAGAAGATGGAGATGACTATTGATGGTCATGATAGAGGTTCAAAGAAAATCCACAACAAGAGGAGAGAGGAAGCCAAAGAAGTTGGCAAAAATATGGACCAAGAGGATTTCGACAAAGAATTTATTGAGGTTAAGGAAAGCCGCAATATAATTTTGAAGCTACTACAAGAAAGCAATGAAGACTAGAGATGGGGTTCGAATGTGAAGAAGAATATTAAGTGGCCTATTGTGCATTTTTCTATGAATAAATTGGTGCATAGGTTGAATGATTCATTGAAGGAAGAGAAACTCAGAGAAGTTGAGTTTAGATAGAGGCAACAAAAGGAAAAGTTGGACATGGAGATTGATGAGATGTGGATGATGATGAAAACAGTACCTAAGAGGAAGCATATTGAAGTAAGAAGGATAGTGAACAATGGAGTACAATTGACCATACAAATTTCATCAACAAAGAAAGCGGACAACTACAACACAAAATTTGGAGGCCTGGAGAATTGAAGACAACAACAATACATAAACAAGGAAACAATGCAAGTAAGAAACGACAACATAAAATTTGGTATCCTGGAAGATGGAGAATAGGAGTGGAGGACATATGCAACAATTCATATGGAAAACATCAGCATAGGATCAGAGGAGGACTTCAATTGAAGACACATGATCAAAAGATCATGAAAATTTTAACCCTGGGAGTCTGATGCAAGAGCATTTTTGCCTCCAAAAACTACCTTTTTGAACAGAACTAGGGGTTCTATGAATTTACTGAGGGAGTTGGTTCCCTAACTTGTTATTATTTTAATTTCTGATGTTTTTTTGAAATTATAGAAGGAATGCATATGTTAGGGTTTGTTTAATTGAGTTTGTCTAAATGTAAGTGAATATGCCTATGATAGCAGATCTAGAGGGTTGTGAGGTCTAGAAGAGATCCTAGAGTGATCTCTTGAGGATATTGTGTATCTAAGAGATCCTTGAAAAAATTGTGGAGTCTAAGTAGGATCTGAAATGAATTCAAGTTTCAGCCCTGTGTTGTATATTTTGTAATCCTACGGGAAATCAAGAAAGGAGTATGTAGAGACATAGTGAGAAAGAGGTAGAGTAGTTCTGTATGAGGCTGAATGTGGCCAAAAGGATGAACATAGGCCAATTAAATGTAAATTAGGATAGAAGGATATAATGTGATCCAGGTGGATATCGGTGGCCACCCACCGTTTCCATTTGTCTCAAAACAATTTTCTGGCAATTTTGGAAATTTACTATTTTTTAGCATTTTTTAACTTTCAGGGCCATTTTGAGGGAATAAATGAAGGTTTTTAGGGATATATATTCTCAATGAAAATCAAAGGCTCTTATTGAGCCACCAAAATGAATCTCCTCGATGATACCTTCCCAACGAGCTATCGTGTGCCTCAAATGGAGATCGTATGCGAATGTTCCCCCCCCCAGGAAGTTGATACACCAAACTACCCAAAACGGGGTCCACAAAACTGTTGGCTTTTCATATTGGGTTAGGGTTTTGGATTTTATTTATGATAAAAAATGCCTTTGGAGCCTCATTGTAAAATCATCTTCTTGAGAATGAAAGTAGCGGACACATCTCTTCTCAGAGATAAGTTGCCACCATTCTAGTGAGTCTTTCACTCTATATTCTTACAGTCTTTGTACATTTTCACTCATTAATAGAAAATTGTGTATTAATGTATCTATGTGTTTTTGGTTTCATATATAATACATTTATATTATATTATTGGATATCGGAGATATCTCTTTTCATTTCTTTATTATATCCCCGCTCTCATTTCATGCCGAAAATAATCTGGATCAGAATGGCCTTATGTAAATTGTGTACAAATTCATCAATAAAATATTTTTGTGTTTATTTGGCATCTCGGTGTATCACCGAATGATATATTGAGTCAACATTTTTGTGGGTTTCAAGAGTTGTTGTGTGCAGGTAGGAGAAGAGTGTTTGTTGCAGGTTTAGACGCAGTAGAAGCTACAATAGTTGTTAATCATTGATCACTGGAAGGATCAATGATATAAATTGAGTCAAATTCTACTGTGAAGGAAGGATCACTTATAACCGTAGGATCACCCCACAGTTAAGTCTTGACTATTGGATCGAAGTAAAAAGAACTTTGTAAAAGTATCGATATCTAATGGTGAGAGTAAGATTTGGCCATCCATTTGAGAGCCAGATCGACAGACGAGAGTGCATCAGGAGTTATAAGGTGCAAGGAAGATAAAGGAAAGGTGACTAATCCAATTCAAGATATCAATGGAAGTGAACGAGCAAGGAATCGATGACATATATTAGATCTAGGCAAGTCGTCAGATCAATGGTCCTCATTACAGGGAACTACGAATAGTGGATGTTTAATGGTGTTAATTGGTGTTAAGTGTGGTTTAATGGTGTTAATTGGGTTTATCTTGTATACTTGTAAAATGGATTATTATTCTCCATGCCCAAATTTTATTCTTATAACTCTGAGATATAACAAAGTTTACTTATAACTCTACACCTGTGGGAAATCGACCTGGTGGGTCACTATCAAGCGAGCTCGATATTGAAGACTCAATGAATCTCTTTTTCACATATCTCACTAGTATAACCAACTGGACCTATTTCTAATATTAGAGATTCCTTTTATAGCTTTCTTTTGTGGAGCACAATCGTTTTCTACTCCGCTCCAATCGTTTTTCTGAAAAAACTACCTCACACACTTCTGGTGTCTTCCAACACTCCATGTAGACTTCTTGTATCAATCATTCCCCAGTAATGAAGGATATGGATCAGATTAACCCATAACCTCGATGATCTCAAATTTAGTCTTTGATTTCACTCCTACTATGTTGAATTCTACTTGCTCCAAATGACCTATTTAGTAGATCTTGTATTGATTGGCCTATTGGAGTTGGATGGGTGACTAGACCAACTTAGGCTTACCCATCACCTCCCAAGATTTATTTGGTAAAATATTCACGTTGGATCCCAGATCCAACATGGCTCCATCCATGTCATACCCACCAATCTCTTTTGTCATATTACATTCTCAACTAGTGCACTTTTGCTTGTTGACCTGACATACATCCCTTTCTGGTAGTGGAGAAAATATGGTGGGATCCACTCCTTGGTCTTTTATGCAAGTAGCTAACATCTGGGTCAAATTACTTGTAGCTTCTGGATATTTAAGAAATGAAAAACACCAATGTAAGAAAATATTTACTTGATCTTCGACGTCTGCCATGCGACCTAAGTTGCACAAGGCTTCTATGCCTATTATGCAGTGAAATTCCTCCTGGCATTGTTCTTCATATTATTTTTTCTTAGTTCATCACAACTTAGTCTTTTTGTGAACTTCCTCTATCGATATTTGGGTCATGTTCTTTATTTCATAGCACATGCAAGCCTCCTCAAAATATATTTCCATAGCACATTGAAATTCCTCACACATGCGAGCTTCATCCCATGACATCTAAGTCACCCATTGTACCACTTCATGGATACAAGACACTTCCAATGACCTTTATGTCACCCTATGAAGTTCTTCCTAGATTTGAGCCTCTTCAAGAGACATGTGATTCACTCATTGCATCTCCTTGCACGCTCTTTCTTCTTTGAGAGCTCTTTGTGCATCATGCAAAAAATGATTCTGTTGAGCAACATCAAAATTTGGAGGGGGATGAGGTGCCTCCCTTATCTTTTTGTTTGGATTTTGACCTGATCCTTAACCATGCTCAAAGTATGCTCTTGTCTTTTACCCTTTGCGGGTTACTACTCGGGCATCATCCTCCTCATTCTTCTTCTTGTTCTTGCACATATCAACATGCACCATGTTATAGTTGGTATTCATGTCCTCCCACTTGTAACATACCCAGCCACCCACAGGCAGGGGTATGCTACCTTCAATCCCCACCTTGGACTTCTTTCTCTTACAGATACCTTTTTAAAATTTAAGGATGCATAAAAGGAAAGACTTTAACAACATGCATAATAGTAGTCAACAAGCATGCATAGTCTAAATATTCAATTAAATGATAATTTAATATACATCGAAAAATACATTCATATACATGCAATTGATACCATAACGGAGAGAACTTATCTTTATGAAATATGACACCAACTAGCTGTGGACCAAGGACATTCCACATAATTGTAGACACTAGTGTTTCAAATCTCAACAACAATGTCACCCTCGAGCCGAGGCTATGAATCCACAAGGATGGTTCCAAAGTGTTACTTGGCTTCCCATACCATTCAACACCCAAGATCTCACAGGCTTCACAACTCTCATAGAAATCCAAGTACCCAACTCTCTTCTACCCATCTTGCACCACCCGAGAGAAAGGACCTCCACCCTTCTTTGCTACGCAGTCACTCAGGAAGTCCTTCTCCTTATTCGGGCTCTGACGCAACTAGTCCAAAATATCAATGCTAGAAATCTCAGGACTCGCAGCTGTGAGCAACGCTGAACATAGGAAAACACATCTCATATATGCAGGCCTCAAATCACAGCTGGATCACAACAATGACCACTACAACCAATTATCGTGTGGCTAATCTTTAGCAGTTTGGTTCCCTTTCCCAAGCTAAGATGAGAATGAGGATGGATCAACGAATGGGTAAGTGGGCGCATGAAAGTGTGTGAGGAAAATGAATGAACATATAAGAAAATCAGCAAACAAGCCATCAGTCGAACCCCCCCATCAGACTAGAGGTGGGTTTAAGTAACTTCGTGGGGAATCAAGAACCTCCTGGGCTTCCCCAAGAAGCTCACGTAACTGATCCCCTCCCTTAGGAAAAAAGAGTAATCAACATAGGAATAAACACTTAGCCCCTCAAGCCCCCTCTCTTATGGAATCATAGCCCCCTATAACTCTATTCCTTGTCCATCTAGCAACCATCCATGTATTTATTATTAATAATGAAAAAATTTACATGTCTTGGGCACACTGGCCTTTTAATAATTGTCTGGGAACCTTGGCCTCTCAACATTGTAACAATACATTATATAAAAATGGGGGTTCACAACCTGGGGTGTTACATCCCCTCCCCCTTATTTTGGCACTCTCCTCAGTGCATATACAAAATAGAGATCAAAATCTCAAATTTATTCAAAAAGTTGTGGGTACTCTGCCCACATGGCATCTTCATGCTCCCAGGTAGCATCTTCAGGACTGTAGCAGGTCCACTGAACTTTTACCAGCTCTATAACTCGATTCCGAAGCATTTTAACTTTTCTTTCCAATACCTGCACTGACTGAACCTGGAAATCTCCCTTTGTCTCTACCTGAATCAGATGTTAATCAATAACATGGTTAGGATCATGTACACATTTCTTTAGTAAAGAGACATGAAATATATTATGCATATTCATGGAAGCAGGCAATACAATCATGTATGCAACTGGCCTTATTCTGTCCAATATTTCAAATTGACCACAGAATTTGGCTGCCAGTTTTGTACAACTACCCAATTTCAAAGAGCTTTTCTTGGGCTTCACTTTCAAAAGTACATGCTACCCTACTTTAAATTCTCTATACGTCATGTTATTGTTTGCATAAACTTTTTATCTATCCTGAGCTGCCTTTAAATTCTGCTTGATCTTAACCACCTGGTCTTCCATGTCCTTGAGCAACTCCGTCCCAAGACCACTCTATCTGCTGGGTTGTCCCAGCTTACTGGAGTATCACATTTCCTACCATACAAGGCTTCAAATGGGCTCATTCTTAATGAATCTTGATACCCATTATTATATGCAAACTCAACCAAGTGTAAGTAATCTTCCCACTTATATGGCTTATCCATCACATACATTCTCAGCATATCTTCAATTATTCGATTAACTCTCTCTATTTTTCCATCTATCTGGGGATGATATGATGTGATAAATTTTAGATTTGTGCCAAATCCTTTAAACAATCCCCTCTAGAAATTGGAGGTAAACTTTGTATCTTTGTCCGAGACGATTTTCATGGGTATCCCATGCAACCTAGCAATTTCCTTCATGAAAATCTCTGCAATATTAGTCGTTGTATGTGTTGTCTTCATAGGCACAAAATGAGCATCCTTTGTTAATTTGTCAACCACCACCATGATTGAATCATGTTTCTTATTCGTTCTGGGTAATCCTGTGATGAAATCCATGGTGATCACTTCCCATTTCTTCTCTAGGATTGGCAATGGTTGTAGCAAACCCATTGGGTGCCTATGCTTAGCCTTCACCTTCTAACATTCCATACATCAAGTGATGTAATAAAAAGCATCCTTCTTCATTTTCGGCCAAAATAACTGGCTTCTTACTGCTGTAATTGTTTTCTGGTAATCAAGTGATCTAGGTAGATATCGGTGGCCACCCACCTTCTCCAACTAGCCTAAAACATGTTTCTGGCAATTTTGGTAATTTACTAGTTTTAGTAGTTTTTAACTTCTGAGGCCATTTTGAGGCCCTAAACGATGTTTTTTGAGAAAACGGGGAGCAACATGGATTGTAAATTGATGTTTCTCACTCAAAAGTTGTAGTTCTTGGATATATCTTTCCAACCAGCTATTGATCACCCCAAACGGAGATCGTATGCAAAAGTTACGCCCCTGGGAAGTTGACGTATCAACTACCCCCATCGGGGCCCACAAACCTTTTCGCTTTTCATCTTCCAGGATTAGGGTTTTGGATTTTAGTTATGCTAAAAAGGCCCTTAGAGCCTCATTGTAATAATCTATTCTCACGGATGTGAGTATCCGTCACATCTCTTCTCAGAGATAAGCTACCACCATTCTAGATCATCGGGATGTCCAGCATAAGGGACATCATGCATTTCCTTTAGTACCAAATTCCTCTGTTCTCCAGAACTAGGAACATAGATTCTATTTTTATCCATGAGTAATCTATCTTCCTTTATCTCATACTCCTTTATTTTCTATTGTACATCTCCTTGTTGTAAGCTTTCCTTTACTTGTAGGTAATGTTGATCTATAAAAAGACCATCTAAAATTATTCTCTTCAAGTCTGACTGATGCATACTGATAGCAGTAGCATGCATGGTATGCACTCTTCTACTAAGTGAATTGACAAATTTATTATTCTTACCTTGATATGCTTGATATTGAAGTCCTATTCACTTAAAAATTCCATCCATCTTGTTTTCCTGCCATTCAATGTTGGTTGTTCAAAAAGATACTTTAGGCCAATGTGGTCTGTCCTTAATTCTAATTTCTTCCCCATGAGATAATGCCTCCACATCCTCAAGGCGTGAACAATGGAAGCAAATTCCAAGTCATCCCTGGCATAGTTCCTCTCATGTTCCTTAAGCTTTCTGGACTCATATCTAATGACATGTCCATTTTTCATGAGGAATCCCCCAAGTCCTTCCTTACATGTGTCTGTACATACCACACAACTTTCATTTGGGTCGACAATCTTTAACACAGGTGCACTAGTAAGTAATTCCTTCAACAGATTAAAATTATTTTCACACTTGAGTGTCCATTCAAATTTAGTTCCTTTCTTTTGCAAAGAAGTGATGGGATGAGCAATATTAGAGAACCCTACTATGAACCTTCTGTAGTAGCTAGCTAATCCCATAAAAGATTTGACACCTGACACATTTCTGGGTGTTGTCCATCCTCTAATGGCTTCGATCTTCTCTGGATATACTACTATGCCTTACTCTGAAATAATGTGTCTGAAGTAATGGATCTGCTTTTGATAAAAATAACACTTACTCAACTTGGCATACAACTAATGTTCTCTCAGTACTTGAAACACCAGTCTTAAGTGATGTTCATGCTCCTCTTCAGACTTAGAATATATAAGTATGTCATCCAATAATACTATGACAAACTTATCCAAATAATTTTTGAATATGTCGTTCATTAAGCACATGAAGATAGTTGGTGCATTGGTCAGTTCAAATGGCACCACTACAAATTCATAATGCCCATACCTGGTCCTAAAGGCTATCTTATGAATGTTTTCTTCTCTGATTCTTACCTGATGGTATCCTGCCCTCAAGTCAATATTTGAGAATATATTTTCTCCTCTTAGCTGATCAAATAGGTCATCAATTCGGGGTATAGGATACTTGTTCTTTATAATGTACTTGTTCAGTTGTTGGAATTCAATACACAGCCTCAAGGTTCCATCCTTCTTTTTGACAAAAAGTACTGGTGCTCCCCAAGGTGAAATACTTGGACGTATGTACCCTTTCTTCAACAATTCCTCCAACTGCATTTGTAATTCATTTAAATTTGGTGTGCTCATTCTGTAAGGTGTTTTTGACACCAGGGCAACTCCTGGCACTGAATCAATTGAGAAATCTATCTCCCTTCTTGGTGGCAATCCAGGTATTTCTTGGAATACATCTTCAAATTCCTGTAGTATTGATAAATCTTTGAGGCTTGTCCCTTTTGTATTATCCGACTCTTCCACATGAGCTACATACAATTGAAATCCTTTCCTAAAACATATTTTTAGCTGCAAGGCTGAAATATCCCTTATAGAGATGGGTCTTAGAACTCCTTTCATAGTGCTTTGTTTTCCATTTCCATCAAGACATGTAAATATATTGTTATGACAATATAGGACAGCATGATGCTTGTCCAACCAATCCATTCCAATCAGAATATCATAAGACCCCAATGGTATGATATTTAGATCAATACTAATATTCACCCCATTAAGACTTATGGAACAACTTCTGACCATGTCATGGATTCTTCTTTTGGTTCCAGTGGCTAACTGAACCAAACTTGATTTTCCAAGTTTACTTTTCTCCAAATGTAATCTATCCACTATCTTAGGATCAATGTAACAATGACTTTCTCTTGAATCAATCAAAATAGCAACAGATTGATTTATGATCTTACCTTCCACCTCGATCATATTGGATGGGTACTCTGCTTGTCGATCATTTAACGTTGCATAGATTCTTCCCATATCTTCGACTGTTGTAGCTTCTTGGATGCTGTGCACATCCTTCACTCTATCCTCTCTGTGTGTGCAATCCTTGTACATGTTATATTCCTTGCATCCCTAGCATTGGATTGGTGGTCTTCCACTTTTTCCCAAGGAATCTTCCTTATTGAAATCTCCCTTAGCATACTGATCTTGATGATTTCTATTAGGCTCATTCCTATTGAAGGAAGGTTTGAATCCTTTCCTCCTCTGATCGGACTTCACATTTTTCTTGTCCTTCCAAGATTTTTGTAGAGATTCTCTTCCTTGGCCTTGCTCATACAGGTATTTAGCCTTCCTGATGGATTCAGTCAAGGTCTTGGGCTCATCATACTTGATATTTTCCTTATAAAAGGTTGGCAGCCCACTTAGAAATCTCCGTATTTTCACTTTGTCATCACCAATGAACCTGACTTAATTTAGCAATCCCAAGAACTTCTTCTCGTACTCTTCCATAGTCATGCTTCCCAAGCCGAGTTCAAATAACTCCTACATTTTCTTGTCATATAAATGATCTGAGAGGTACTCCTTCTGGAAGTACTTCTTGAACTGCTTCCAAGTGATCCTACTCTCATTAATGTGCTCCACTTGCTTCAGTTGGTCCCACCACATTGCAGCTTTCCTGTGTAAATGGTAGGCAACAATCCTGGCTTCTAGGTTGGATGAATAGTTATTCAATTGAAAATATCTCTCTAGAGCCCAAGAAACCATGCTTCAACATCATCCTCCCTTTCTCTTTCACCCTCAAAGGAAGGTGGCTTGAGATTCCTCATCTCTCCTTGCAAACTATCTATCTCTTGTTTCCTTCTTTGGTGTCTGACAGGAGACACCTCTGGACTACTTACGGGATCACCCGATGCATAAAAATTTCTTTCTAAGTAAGGAGGTGAGTGGTGTCCATGAGATCTTCTAGCACTTCTGGAATAACCAACTCTCCCACGATCATCCCTTCTTTCATGGCACCTGCATTCTTCCTCTTGTCTTGAGTTTGATCCCTTCTTTGTTTGTCCTTGCAACTGATATAAGATCTGCAATGCTCGAGCATTTATTTTACTTTTCTCTCTCATCAATCTCTCATTGTTTTCTTTATAGCTATGCACTTCCATATTTAGGCTTCTTACCATTTTTATTAACGTTTCATGTTCTCCTTTTCCCTCGCATCCATTGGAATCTGTCTCTGCATTACCAACTCTGGTATTCTGGCCTTCAACCTCCTTATCATGATTGGAGGCTCCCTTGCCTTATTCCATTTCCTCAATACGCATCCTAAGATGATGTGCTTAAACCCCTTAATTATGAAAAATGTGAAAGCGACCATTTTGTTAGAATTATCCATATGATATACAAAATTTCCAAACCATGCTAAATGTCTCTTTATTTTTTTTGTTCATGGAGATCATATCCCCATTCTCTGAAAATAACAGTGTCCTGTTATCCTTAGCTGACACAGAATTTCATCCTATGCAGGCGCTTCCTTCAAACCACCTTCCCAGATGACCACGACTAGAAACCCCAGTTAAATCCTTCCTTATCACTTTTCTGTCTTGAAGACCACCAATTCGTTCCTTATCCATCCTTCCCTCATCTCTCAATCTGCATATGACCACATCCATGACCCTGTGCTTACCTGAAAAGTGCTTGTCCAGAGCTTCGAGACTTCAAAAATTTCATCTAGGACCAGATGAATGGTCCTCGTCCTCTTTCATGATCAACGATCAAGATCCACTTTGGGACTCCATGCTTTGGGGGTCTGAACTTTCCTCACTTGCCTCCTCCCGAAACACTTTTACCTGGAGTTTATGATCTATTGATGGGTGTCCTCGCACAGATCAACAACTATGAATCGCTTTGACTCTTCGGGCTTCGAAAGTTTCAAACTTTCCTCATGCATGTTCTGCAAGAGTGCTTTCACCCGAAGTCGATGATCCTTTGATGTGTGTCTTCTGGAATCAACGTTCGATATGTACTCCATCCTTCACTCCTTCAGGAGTTTTCGAACCAATGCAGCCTGTCACATCCTTCCCCACTGGAGTGCCCAGTCTCTGGACTGTATGATCTGTCGCCATGTGGAGAAATACTGGAAGCGGACACGTGGACCAATCGGGTGGGTGACACATGTCATGTTCTAACTAACATTTCAATACTCCATATGCTCAAAACTTACTGACATGTGGAACAAATCCCATGTGTCCACGTCATCCCAGGTGATGTCTGCAAGATAGGTCACTTCGGCTCTTTGGGCTTCGGGACTTCGGGAGTTTCCATACTAGCACACTTCCAATTCTCCCAAACTCCGAATTCCTGAACTAGCCAATATGTCGCCATGTTTCCTTATGGATTGGATGATTGAGATTCACTTTGGGTCTTCACCAGAAGTCCATGGATTTGCACCATGTGTCCTCCTTAATCTGATGGTTTAGGCTTACTTGGGGTCTTCGGACTTCGGAAATCTCAAACTTCAAAACTTATCTAGCCCCACTAGATTTTATCTGAAGCCATGGATCTTGTGATGCATGGATCTCGATAGACCAATGGCTGAGATCCTTTCATATCTTCACTTTTCGTAAATCTCAACCCTCAAACTTCATTTTTCCTTGAAGTGCGTGAATTTATGCCACGTGTCCTCCTGGATCGGACGCAATTCACTTTGGATCTCCAAGGTCCGGAAATATCAATTCTCAACATCTCCCTGCTCGCCTTTTCTCCGAGTGCTTTCACCAGGAGCACATGATCAATTGACACATGTCCTCCTACAAATTGATGATCCCCAACTACTTTTTATCTTTGGATGTTCGTCGCTCGAGCACTAGCAAGGCACATCATTGCATACCTTTCAATTTGCGGGGGCACGCATCGACGATTTGGAGTAACCAAATTTTCGCCCCTCAATTCTCCTGATGCTGACATGTAACCCCCTGGTGAAATCGTGGTTTGGATTGCAGGACCGCCTTGGGAAATTATCTCCTAGCCAACTTGGTTCCCCACAATTCCTCTTGTCCATTGATCTCTCTCTCCAGTGGGATCCAACGATTGGTACCTTAACCCTTGCTTCCTTTTCATCGGATGACCCCTGTTCACCTATCCTCTAATCCAACGATCCCTAATCTCTCATGATCCTATAATGGCGATCTCTCCCGAATTCAAAGGGGTACGATCACGATCCTTCGAACCCCTTACAACGGATCTCTGACAATCTAGCTCTTGCGTAGATTCTGCAATGCCATTCCTCCTGATATTTTTAACTTCACGGTCATAATTCGATCTTGACCCCGAGACTCTAACCAATAGACCCGACACATACTGGCTCGACGTTTCAACCTGAATCTCTGATACCAAACTGTAACATACCCAGCCACCCACAGGCCGTGGTATGCTACCTTCAAGCCCACCCTTGGACTTCTTTCTCTTATCGATACATTTTTAAAATTTAAGGATGCATAAAAGGAAAGCATTTAACAACATGCACAACAGTAGTTAGGAAGCATGCATAGTCTAAAGATTCAATTAAACGATAATTTAATATAAAGTGGAAAATACACTCATATACGTGCAATTGATACCATAACAAAGAGAAATTATCTTTATGAAATATGACACCAACTGGCTGCAGACCAAGGACGTTCCACCCAACCGTCGACAATATTTTTCCAAATATCAACAACAACGTAACCCCCATGCCAGGGCTATGAATCCATAAGGATGGTTCCAGAGTGTTACTTGTCTTCCCAAACCAGTCAGCACCCAAGCTCTCACATGATTCATAGCTCTCACAACAATCCAAGTACCCAACTCTCTTCTACCTAGCTTGCACCACCTGAGAGAACGAACCTCCACCCTTCTCTTCCATGCAATCCCTCAGGTGGTCCTTCTCCTTATTCATTCTCCGACACAACTGGTCCAGAATTGTAATGATGGAACTCTCAGGACTCTCAACTATGAGCAATGTTGGACATAGGCCAACACATCTCAGACATGCAGGCCTCAAATCATGACTGGATCAAACCAACGACCACTATAGTCAACTATCCCATGGCTAATATTCAGCAGTTCGGTTCCCTTTCCCCAGCTAGGATGTGGATGAGGATGGATCAATGAATGGGTAAGAGGGCACATGAAATTACGTGAGGGAAATGAATGAACATACAGGAAAATCAACAAACAAGCCATCAGTCGAACCCCCCCATCATACCATAGGTGGGTTTAAGTAACTTCATGGGGAATCAAGAACCTCCTGGCCTTCCCCAAGAAGCTCATGTAACCGATCCCCTCCCTTAGAAAAAAAGCGTAATCAACATAGGAATAAACACTTATCCCCTCAAGCCCCCTCTCTTGTGGAATCATAGCCCCCTATAACTCTAGTCCTTGTCCGTCTAGAAGCCAACCATGTATTTATTATTAATAATGATAAAAACATTACATGTCTTGGGCACACTGGCCTTTTACTAATTGTTTGGGCACTCTGGCCTCTCAACATTGTAACAATACATTATTTAAAAATGGGGGTTCACAACCTGGGGTGTTACACCACTTCTTTAGTAAGTCGGGACAGTCCTCGGTTACATTCTCAGGACTATAAAAATATGCACAAAGAACATGTGGTTTGGTACAAAATTGTGAGACATGACCAATATCACTGCAATTAAAACATGTGGGGGGTCTACCTCCCCGTACGCCATGTCGTCAATTGTGATCGTACTCATATCCACCTCAGGGACCTCCTTGGTATCCATCTCTTTCTACGCCACCATGTTCACCACCTTTCTGATCCTCCTGTACCCAGAATGAATCGTGAGTATTATCCTACATTAAATGGATGGAGCGATATCCATTGACATCATGCCCAATGCATTTATAGAACCTGTAGAATGGAGTGTGAGTTGTCGTCTGGTACTTCTACAAAGTTGGGTAGTGGGGTGTCACATGGCCCACATATTTCACATCATTCCATCTACTCAAATGGAAATGGACTTGGAACACCTATCACCATATAATTTGGAAGAACTTGAAACTTGTCTATGTGTTGCCCCTTGGAGCGACATGTGGTATACCATACGTGCGTGTGCATGACTTTAGTCTTCGCCAAATATTGCAGCTACATCATCAGGTTGGCTAGTTGTGACTCAACCTGCACCAACCCGGTCGATGTCTCTGTGACTCCTAGTGTAGCTTCCAAGTGCATCACAATTTCGATTGCCTATGCCTGAGTCATCGCCTTCTGTTGGGTAAGAAAGACTTAGATATGGGGGAGTAACCCCTAAATAAACCATTATCAGTGTTGCACATAATGTATTTGGAATGTGAGCCTATCCAACAAGATTTTACTATTGATATTATGGTAGCTGCGAGAGTTATTTACCTCCACATGTAACCCTGATGAGAATAGAATATTCCAGGAAGCAAGAAGAAACCCTAAATCATTAAACTTAACCCTATAAGACAAGTCGGCTCAAGGAAATATTTAATATTAATTATTTAGCCTCCAAAATGAGAATTCGGCCCAGACAGCTCAGGAAAACAGTATAAATACAAGTAGCCATACCTCATTTTGTACACAACAACTCGAAATTTCAGCAGTGAAGAAGTGCGCACTACAAAAACTGGGAAAGTGCGCAAGTCTTGGGAATAACTGCAACCAACAACTGTTGCAATGTGTACTCCTGGTTTATGCTTGGAATTTCTATTTGTTATGGTTGGACTTTTTGATCAGTCTTGGTTATCTTTTCTTGGTGCATTAGCCTTGGTTGCCTATTGGTTTTCTTCCAGAATCATTCTCTGTCAAGGTTAAGTTGCTCGTGGGTGGCTTTAGCCTATGGTTGGGTGACAATATTGTTATATTGTCTATGGTTAAATGAGCACACCAATTACTTTCTAACAGGTTATGGTCCCACACTATCTTCAGACAGTCTAACCATTGGAAGATAGATTGGGAGGATTTTCTTAGTTACAATTGCAGTTGCAGCTAGTTTTTGTTGCAGCAACGAAACCCTGACCCTCTTGTTGAGGGACCTTCATTGAAGAGATTGAACTAATTTATATATAGCCTAGTGCACCCTATCCTAGCACATCTCTTATTACTCTCAACAATCTAAGATGTCAAGTTTGAGTTTTTGGTCAAAATCAAGGGTTGACCAAGTCAAAAAAATTATGACTTACTCTATGAATTCAGAAAACAAGTTAGAAAGGTATTCTAACTTCAGAGCATGGAAGACAAGGATTGAACTCATTCTTGCCAAGAATAAAGTGTTGGATATCGTGAAAGGAAAGGTCATGGAACCACAGTTCAAAGAAGGAAAAGAGAAAGAACCTCAGAACGTTGCAGTTATGGAGAAGTTCAAAGACAATGACATCAATTCTATGAGTATCATAATGGACTCTATAAAAAACCACTTGATACCCTACATCTCCCATCTTGATTCATATAATAAGATGTGTGATGCCCTAACAAACCTCTTTTCAGTCATAAACATTGGACAAGTAATGATTCTTAAGAATGAGCTACACGACATGAAAATGAATTATGATGACATAATAACATCATACCTTGTGAGAATATCTCAGTTAAGAGATCAACTACAAGCTATTGAAAAAATCATTTCAGAGAAGGAATTGGTAAATATAGTATTCGATGGCCTTCCCAAGATATGGGATGCATTTTCCGCAAGCATGAACACAAGAAAGGATTATTCCACATTTGAAGAACTTTGGACTTGTTGTGCACAAAAAGAATCAAGGATTAGTGAAAAAGAGAAACCCCAAAAGAAATACGATGATCAAGCTTTCATAGCAAGGTTCAAGAATTTCAAGAATAAAAAGAAGTTTGGCTCAAGGAAGAAATCAAATCAAGAGAAATATATGTCAAAAATACAATGCTTCAACTTTCAAAAATATGGTCACTACAGGAACCATTGTCCCGAGTTAAAGAAAAGGAAGGAAACACGTAAAGCATCAATTGTCGAAGAAAGGGAACCCTCAAAGAAGGCTAAGTAGGATAAAACATACTTCTTCTTCTAAGACAAGGTAACAATATTCTTCATAATTCTTGTACATACCATGTTTACATAATTTTTGTACATATCTTGCATATCTATTTCTTAGAAGATAATATGTTCAAAGAGAAACAATACCTATGGAAGAATAACAAGATACAGATTGCTATCATGATGACTACAAGTCAAGCAATACACATGAAAAGATGAAGTACATCGACAACCCTTGGTAACAATTCATGTTGAAGCTATTAACATAAGTAACAACTACAAGATAAGCCAAAATCATAATCAAACTTGAAGAAACCTGGAAGACGTAAAAATAGAAAGAAGTCAACAATCAAGAAGAAATTAGAAAAAGACTTGTGACACTTTGTAGAAGGAAATAAGGATGCAGACGAAAGCGCAGATTCTCTTAGTTGGAGGGAGTCGATTATATAATTCCAAAAGAAGAGAATGCATTCATGCATGAAGAAAGGATTATGATGGAGCTAATCATAAATAATATGATCCATCAAGGATTATGAAGTATCTATCCATGTTCCCATTAATGGTAGCAGCCATGAAAATCAACACATGTTCAGTTTGACTTTAGAAGAAGTCTTCTTTGGAAAAAGAAGCCTTAAAGTATCCCTGGTTTTCCATCCACATCCATGATCCTACGATGAAAGGAAGAAGTTGTAATATTCAGGGCATGGAATCTATAGAAAACTGCATGGACCCAAGATCTAAATAGAAACATTAGGAAGAACATGAAGATTCCAAGAGAGAAAGAAAATCTAGAACAACCAGTCATTATATCAAGAATCACAAGACTACCAGCTTGGACTGAACCCACTAGAAGAAATCAAGAAGAAGAAATGGAAGTTGTGATGAAGAAAAATGTTTGGAAGACTTATTAGTGGAAGCATTGTGAGATCCATAACTAAAGTTTCTCCCATATGGAGGGAGAAGACTATGATGATAGCTTGTTCTAGTAACTAGACATACCTCTACCTACACCATTATATCTCCCAAAATATCCATGGGTTGGAGTTTACATCGAATGAATGTAAGTATTGTTCTCCTCAACAGAGTAATTGAAAAAAGAAGTGTATGTAGAGAAACCTTAAGGATTTGAGGTATACTAGAAAGAGACTCTTGTATGTAGATGGAAGAAGATCTTGTATGGAATCAAACAATGTGGTGGAGAGCCTCCAATGCACAATAGAAGTGTGGTGAAAAATTCATATAACAAATATATTGTATGAGAATGGTTACTTAGAAGTCCAGGATGATGGATTTCTAATCCATGACAAACTCTCATGATGAAAAAAGAAGTGCCACTTGGATATGTTCTAGTTTGAGCCTTGCCACGATGTCATGAGCTAGCAGAAAACAAAAGATCTAAATCCAACCATGATATACTGTAATGATCAGAGCTATATGAAGCCTTCATAGAAAAACCAGTGTTCCAAAAAGAATGAAGTACATTGATATCAAGCATTAAATTCTCCGTGATGAGGTCTAGAAAGGAGAAGTGGTTCTCCAATATATCTCCAAAGATGAGAAGATAGAATATATTCTGGTAAAGCCTCTGTCCAAGATGGAAAAAGTTTGTGTACTGAAGAAATAAGCTAGATCTTGTGGAGATGACTTTCTTATTGAAAAGGGAACAGATGACTCCCATGTTGGGAGGGAGCACCAATGTGTTATTGATTTATGGAGAGTCATTTTTCAGTTCGAAAAATGGTCCAGGATGAGCAGTTCCTTTCAAGCTCGAAAAGTGGTTTGAGATTTCCGATGTAAAGGCATTTTCCAGTTCGGAAAATGGTCCAGATCAGACGGTCATTTTCGTAATGAAAATGGTTCGATAGATTGATGATGTACCATAGACAACGAGTCCCCTTGTGGCCAGTGTGGGGGAATGTTATAGGACCGTCTTTCTTCTTGACAATCACTCTCAGTAGTGGTCAAATAGAATGGTCCACCTCGCTGAGCAGTCATTCTTTCGAAGTTCACAGTTGTGAGCAGTTTCGAAGAATGGTCTATTTTGGAAGTTGGTGCAAGACACTCATTCCCTGGGGAATACTCATTCTCTCCAGTTTGCACTTTTTTTAGTGTCGGAGGTGCTGAGACCCGAAATTGACATCCCCATTACCCTATTATACTCTTCACCTATACCTTTTTGTCCTACCAAAGCTTGGGTGAATGACAAGAATGCTACCATTAGCCAGTAATAAGGTCATAAGGTAAAGTATGGTTAATTCATGCATTTTGTGGTTTGTTGAGCTAGGGAATTAATATTTCATGTACTAATTCTTTAATTTGTCATGTATAAATCTTTGACCTCTAGATATCCAGCATTCCTGTACCAGCTCAACTATCCGGTACCTACGCACCAAGACTATCACTGTCTGAATCCGATACCAAATGCATCCGGTACTAAAATATTACCTATTGCGATCCGGTACCAAAGACCACGCACTATCATGATCCGGTACCACCTTTTGTGCACTATCATGATCTGGTACCATCTACCTGTTACGATCCGGTACTAATATGGAAGAGCCTAATGCACTAAGTTAAGTTCCAGATCTCACCTAAGCCAATTGGTGGACGTCTATTTTCTTTAGCAATGCTATGATAAGAATAGTTTGTTGATTGCCTCATCCTCATGCACTCCGTGTCATGAGGATGAAGCTAAAGATGTAACCGAATGATTGAATTCAACCACTGATTGATTTGCAAATCACTTCACCTCCTTGTGTTTCATGATTCAGACTATTAAATAGTCATGGCAAGGATGGTAGAGGGAGTAGGAGAGTTATCATATTACCAATATGTAAAGCAGTGTATGATAGTACAAAACATATCCTGAGTGAAGATTAATGCAATGTCATTTTATCTCCATATTCTGATTATCTATGATTAAGTCTTTGTTGAGTTGTTAACGAAAGTTTGGT
>SNQJ01S0179801.1:0-10446 GCA_010110895.2 Picea sitchensis | reverse complement strand
TTTGAAATGTGAGTGAGAGTAATGTGTGTGTTGAAGACAAGCCTCCTGTAGACTTCAGTAGCTGACCTATTGAAGCAGCAAGGGCCCACCGCCCAATAAAGGTCAGCATATTCATATATTAGCATTATTATTTGTTTTCAGTAGTATAAATGTTAAATTAGCTAAATCTTTAACTCTGTGAGATGATAGCAGTACAACTTAGATTAGATTTTTATTCTATAATTGCTTAGAGATCTTTAATTGCTCTGTTTTTGCATATGCCCTGTTTTTGTTCTCATGAATTTGATTTCCTTGAGTGATCATAGATGTTGGAAGAAATAGTCAAAACCATTTGGATAAGAACTAGTGAAGTTCATTGTGAACCACAACATAACCAACATATTGACTATTGAACTACCCATGCTATGCTTTGATGATTGGTGTGTGATTTCCCTTTCAAAAGTGTAAATTGCATAGTTAGTTTTTTGGGTCAGATAGTAGAGTTGATCTGTCAAACCAACTCCATCTCATACTTGCATGTTCCATAATGGAGTAGATAGCCTCTCTATGAAAGACAACCAAAGTGCATTGCAGTTTGCTATTTTGATTTGTTTCTAGCATGCATAATTTAGTTTAATTTTATACTCATGACATTAGAAATTACCTTTCTTACTAGTGTCTTGTAACTCTGTTGATTACGAATCCTGGATTGATAATTAATGAGCGCATTATACCAAACATATAAGTAGCACAACAAGAGGAATGGACCAGTTAGGTGAATGGTCTAGTTTGAGAAATCATGGACATGCATTTTCTAGGGCATAATCATTCTCTCTAGGTTGCACTTTGTTTAGTGCTGGAGGAATGGCCCAGTTAGGTGAATGGTCCAGGCTCACAAATCAGGATAGTTATTCTTCTATGCTTGAGAAGAATAGTCCATATAGCTCATGGATGATGTTTTACCTTCTCAGGGTAGATTCTCTTCCAGATCTCATAGGTATGAGTGGAAGTATGGCCCAGATAACTCAGTTTATATCATGGCACTGTTTTTTTTTCTGTGTAGGTTGATATCAGATGATATGATTTCTATGGATATTAGATGTATGCTACTATGGTGGATGTGTTCCACTGGTTGTGACTATGTGTCACTGATTAAGTAGTTGTGTGCTACTTGGTGTGGTAGTGTACCAATGGACTGTAGGTGTGTACTACTATGGATAGACACATTTGTGTTCTATTGAATGCCAATGTTCTGATTACCATGTATACTATCAACTGTTTTGATATTTTCTAAGGCATATAGGTTGAGACATATATCTATTAATTGATTATAAAATAATCCTAGATTGACATTCCTATAGGAATGATATATGTAGTCCATGGCATAGTTTTTATCTCTATTGGGGAAGTCATTCTTCTAGGACATTTGTCCGGATTAGAAGAATGGTCCTTGTATCACTCTATGGAGTGAGTGACTCCTTCAACATCATGTCTGATTACTCAGATAAAGTATAGCTTTGAGAGATGATGTAATTGATGCTATCAGATGATAGTGATGATGGTGATCATGATCTAATCATGATATAGTCTCTACAACTATGATGATGCTACCGGTTGAATGGTGTGTTTGTGCTCAAGACCATTGCCTTTAATACCTCCCTAGCTAGGAGGGAGTGTTGTTATTATGGTAGTTGCGAGAGGTATTTACCTCCACGTGTAACCCTTGTGAGAATATAATATTTTGGGAAGCAAGAAGAAACCCTAAATCATTAAGCGTAACCTTAGAAGACAAGTCAACTCATGGAAATATTTAGTATTAAAGTATTTAGCCTCCAGAATGAGAATTCGACCTAAACAACTCAGGAAAACAGTATAAATACAAGTAGCCAGACCTCATTTTGTACATAACATCTCGAAATTTTAGCAGTGAAGAAGTGTGCACTACAAAAAATGGGCAAGTGCACAAGTCTGGGGAACAACTACAGCTGGTAGTTGTTGCAATCTATATTCCTGGTTTAGTTTCGGACTTTCTATTGGTTATGATTGGACTTTCTGATCAATCTTGGTTATCTTTTCTTAGTGCATTAGCCTTAGTTGGATATTTTTTTGCTTCCAGAATCATTCTCTGTCAAGGTTAAGGTGCTCGGGAGTGGCTTCGGCCTAAGGTTGGGTGACAATATTGTTATATTTTCTATGGTTAAACGAGCACACCTATTACTTTCTAACATTTACATCACTGGTCATAATCCTAGACGGTTTCTCCTTCCTTCTGGTTGATCTCTTTTATCTTTGTAATGCATTTTGATTCTAATTTAGGATTTTGGAATTCCCTAAGTATATACTTCTTGGTATCTCTTCGACTCTTCGAGCTTCATAAGTTTCAAACTTTCCTCCTGCACGTTCTCCCAGAGTGCTTTCACCCTAAGTCGACGATCCTTCGACATGTGTCTTCTAGAATCAACGGTCGATATGTACTCTGCCCTTCACGCCTTCAGGAGTTTTCGACCCAACGCAGCCTGTCAGATCCTTCCCCACTGGGGTGCCTAGTCTCCGGACTATACTATCTGTTGCCATGTGGAGAAATAATGGAAGTGGACACGTGGCCCAATCCGGTGTGTGACACATGTCACGTTCTAACTGACATTTCAATACTCCATATGCTCAAAACTTACTGACACGTGGAACAAATCCCATGTGTCCATGTCATCCTAGGTGAAGTCTAAAAGCCACGTCACTTCAACTATTCGAGCTTCGGGACTTTGGGAGTTTTCATACTGGCACACTTCCAATTCTCTCGAACTCTGAATTCCCAAACTGACCAATTTGTCGCTATGTGTCCTTATGGATGAAATGACTGAGATTCACTTCGGGTATTCACCCAGAGTCCACAGATCTGCACCACGTGTCCTCCTTAATCTAATGGTTTAGTCTTACTTCAGGTCTTCGGACTTCATAAATCTCAAACTTCAAAACTTATCTGCCCCCACTGGCTTTTATCTGAAGCCCTGGATCTAGTGACGCATGGCTCTCGACAGACCAATGGCTGAGATCCTTTCGTATCTTCACTTTTTGTAAATCTCAACCCTCAAACTTCATTTTTCCCCGAAGTGCATGGATTTTTTCCGTGTGTCCTCCTGGATCAGACGAATGCAATTCACTTTAGATCTCAAAGGTCCAAAAATATCAACTCGCAACTTCTCCTTGCTCGCCATTTCCCAGAGTGCTTTCACCAAGAGCACATGATTGGTTGACACGTGTCCTCCTACAGATTGACGGTCCCCAACTACTTCTACTCTTCGAAGGTTTGTCACTTGAGCACTAGCAAGGCACATCACTGCATGTATTTCAATTTGTGGGGGCACACATCGGCGGTTTGGAGAAACCCACTTTTCGCCCCGCAATTCTCCTGATGCTGACACATAACCCCTTGGTGAAACCATGGTTTGGATTGTAGGACCGCCTTGGGAAATTATCTCCTGAGCAACTTGGTTCCCCATAATGCCTATTGTCCATTGATATCTCTCTCCAATGAAATTTGACGATTGGGACCTTAACCTTTGCTTCCTTTTCAACGGACGACCCTTGTTCACCTATCCTCCGATCCAACAATCCCTGATCTCTCATGATCCTACAGTGGTGATTGCTCCTGAATTCAAAGGGGGACAGTCACGATCCTTCTAACCCCTTACAACAGATCTCTGACAATCTAGCTCTTATGTAGATTATACAATTCCATTCCTTCTGATCTTTTTAATTTCACGGTCATAATTCGATCTCGACCCTAAGATTCTAACCAACAAACCCGACCCATACCGGCCTAACATTTAGAACAAAACCTATGATACCAAACTGTAACATATCTAGCCACCCACAAGCCAGGGTACGCTACCTTCAAGCCCACCCTTGGACTTCTTTCTCTTACCGATACCTTTTTAAAATTTAAGGATGCATAAAAGGAAAGAATTTAACGATATGAACAACAATAGTTAGGAAGAAGGCATAGTCTAAAGATTCAATTAAATGATAATTTAATATACAACGGAAAATGCAGTCATATACATGCAATTGATACCATAACAAAGAGAAATTATCTTTATGAAATATGACACCAACTGGATGCATACCAAGGACGTTCCACCCAACCGTAGACACTAATGTTCCAAATATCAACAACAACGTCACCCCCGAGCTAGGGCTATAAATCCACAAGGATGGTTCCAGAGTGTTACTTGGCTTCCCAAACTAGTCAACACCCAAGATCTCATAGGCTTCCCAGCTCTCACAACAATCCAAGTACCCAACTCTCTTCTACCCAGCTTGCACCACCCGAGAGAATGGACCTCCACCCTTCTCTGCCAAGCTGTCCCTCAGGCGGTCCTTCTCCTTATTCGGGCTCCGACGCAACTGGTCCAGAATTGTAATGCTGGAAATCTCAGGACTCACAGCTATGAGCAACGTTGGACATAGGCCAACACATCTCAGACATGCAGGCCTCAAATCATGGCTGGATCACACCAACGACCACTACAGTCAACTATCCTCTGGCTAATATTCAACAGTTCAGTTCCCTTTCCCAAGCTAAGACATGGATGAGGATGGATCAACGAATGAGTAAGTGGGCACATGAAAGTGCGTGAGGAAAATGAATGAACGTACAGGAAAATCAGCAAACAATCCATCAGTAGAACCCCCCCCATCATACCAGAGGTAGGTTTAAGTAACTTCATGGGGAATCAACAACCTCCTGTCCTTCCCCAAAAAGGTCACGTAACCAATCACCTCCCTTAGGCAAAAAGGGTAATCAACATAGGAATAAACACTTATCCCCTCAATCCCCCTCTCTTGTGGAATCATAGCCCCCTATAACTCTAGTCCTTATCCATATAGCAGCCAACCATGTATTTATTATTAATAATGATAAAAAAATTACATGTCTTGGGCACACTGGCCTTTTAATAATTTTTTGGGCACTCTGGCCTTTGAGCATTGTAACAATACATTATTTAAAAATGGGGGTTCACAACCTGGGGTGTTACAACACTTCTTTAGTAAGTCAGGACAGTCCTCGGTTACATTCTCAAGACTATAAAAATATATACAAAGAACATGTGGTTTGGTACAAAATTGCGAGACATGACCAATATCACCACAATTAAAACATGTGGGTGTTGTTGGGAAATAATACCCTACGGACTAGAAAGCTAGGGCTAGGCTTGCATGCAGATTTTGACCTTAAAGAAATGACCTTTTAACCTACCACCCAAAACTTAAACCCCTCTTTCACGATACATGCATGTAAAGGAACTACTAACCTTTTTACTGATGTTTGGTGTAGATCCTTTGTTGCACTCTTGACTTCTTTCTCGTGCGGCTCCTTCCAAAGTTAACCTGCAATCAAGACAAAACACTACGCATGCATGCTACTTTTCTACTTGAGGGTTAGAAATTAAGCATAAATTACACAAACTACATATAACTCATGCATTGGGATGGGAAAAGTATTCTTTTATTATTTTCAAAATGAATCAACTTACTATTTGAAGTCAAGACTGGCCACCGCTCCTTGATCCTGATCCTGGGCTCCTCCTCTTCTTTGTCCTCCAACTGCTTTGCGTTAATTCTCCTTAGGCTTGAGGAAAGGCTAAAGGGTTGGGAAAAATAGATTTGGCAAGTGGGCAGAGTTTCTTCGCTATCTTTTTTCCTCCTCCAAATGGTACCCCTACCCCTTCTTTTATAGGCTAGAAGGAGCTAGGGTTTTGGACGAACTCTCGTCCATGCATGGCTGGGAGTTTCAGTTAACTGACCCATAGCTTTTTGTCCCGTCGGAAACTTTCCTGTTTTTGTGCTTTGTTAGGTAAACGTGGGATGTAGTAGGTCTTCCAGCATTTAAACTCGTGCAGTAGTAGGCCTGCCAACGTTCCAACATGTACAGTAGTGGGTTAGGGCGCATGTACCTTTACCCAAGAGGATTTTTAAAGAGGCTTCTCAGCAGATGTTTTGGCAATGAAGGGAAATGAGTTGGCCTAATGCCAGGTAAGCAGGTATGGTGCAATTTAGGTTTATAATAGATTCCCCCTAATGTGTGAGGTCAGAAGAGCATCTGATGGCCGAAATACATTACCAATTCTTTACCAATCTGTACTGATATGCTGAATGAGGGAGCCCAAAAATCAGGAATTAGGAGGTGTCGTCTGCAAAATAAAAAATGTCTCACCGAGGCGGGCATACCCATGCTCGGGATAAAATAGAACCATGGCTACCAATCAAATACACTGTAGATCCATGTCAAATAACTATAAAGAGTAGCTGCGAATAATACACAGCGGAGCTACATCTTGAAATCAGAGAGATATACATATAGAGTATCCATCTCCCAGAAGTTGATTCGGCCTAATGGTTGTACTTTAGAGCTCGAGCAACAACTTCAAAATCTTCTAAACTTGGGTAGGAGTGTAATATGAGTGTACAACTGCACTACCCAGAGGTCTTCAATGGCTCGTCGGTTATGGACTTGATAATCTTGATGATCGGACTGAAGGCTTTAGTGATTTCAAACAAAGACTTGTTTGGACGTTCAGGATGGACGGGTATGCGGACAAGAGACATATTGCAGAGGGGATGACTCAGGCTCAGTGACAAACTTCCCTTGGACAATAGCATGACAAGTGATAAGACTCAGGCAGCATATCTGTTAATCATAAGTCTACGAAGCAGGAGGCAACACAAACTCTCCGTATGTTTGGAAGAGTAACCAAACGGTGGAGGACACAACTCTATATAGCGAGCAAAGCTTCCTAAGGTCATACTACATCCCATAGTCTGATGATCAAACAGACAGATGTGCTTCATCCAAGGGTGACTCATTATGCTGCCAATAAATAAAATACATTTCCCATCCTCTTTTTGGGGTATATTTGATTTTTTTGTTCTTTTTGATAGTTTTTGAAAAAGAATAAAGGAATATTATGTTACAATGGAGGAACGAGTACAACAAACATACAAACTCAAGGCACAAGGACAAGACTGATGTTCTGGGAAATGATACTCGGAAAAAATCCTCCAGTGGCCAAAGGTGTTAAGACGCAGAAGAAAACTGTTACTAGGCTGATGGGTAAGGTATGCAACGACGATTGATAGAACACACAATGGTAACGTCCTTCGATGTAAGTTTAACGAGCCCAGAGAAGGGAATCTCGGTGGTTTTTCATATTTAGAGAGTCTGAAAAAGCATAAAAAGAAACTCCCTTGGGGTACCTTTTTCGTCAATAGTCTAGTCGGTTTGAAAAAGGGATAAACTAGCACCGATTAGACGTCAATTCAAAACCATTTTAACGAGTGTGAAAAGGACAAGATCACTCGGCTATTTTTTCACTTTTAAGGAGTCTGAAAAAAGCTTAACTATGGACTCCGTTAGGAATATTCTTCTGGACCAATTTAACGAGTGTGAAAGAATAAGGTCACTCGACGATCTTTTCAATTTTAGGGAGTCTGAAAAGAGCTTAACTATGGACTCTGGGGGGGTTTCTTTTTCGTAAATTTAGTCCCTTAGGCCCGAAAAAGGAATAAAATTATACCTGAGGATACTCTTCTAAAGAATGGGAATTCAATAGAGTATTCCTTTGTTCGTACAGTTGACCGTCCAGACCGAAAAAGGGGTAAACTACCGTCGGACAAACGTGACTTCAAATTTCAGTTTAACGAGCATGAAAGGTCACAAGGTCGCTCGGAAATCTTTTCATTCTTAGAGGGTCTGGAAAGGGTTTAAAAGGAGACCCGTTATGTTTTGGGAGTCCAGAGGGTAAGTCAAAGAGTGAAAAAGACCCATGCAAATGAGGCTCAAACTCATATTCAGGAAGGACTATACGGGCTCCTGAGCCTACAATGTTGTTAGAAACGACATGGACACCATAATGCAACCAGGACCTACCTAGGGCATCCATGTTTTGGTAAGCTCTACCACCAAGTTGCGACACTTCTAGAGCAGATATGATGGTTCTGTGTCACAACCGGATGGGATCGATCCTATGTCATAAGAATAAAAGGCAACGAGATGCAACAGTTGGGGTAGAATCCTAACCTATATGCTCAAGTTGACTTTTGAAAAAAAAAAATTATGGACCGTCAATATATATATATATATATATATATATATATATTTTCGAAACTCAATAAAAATTGTCCCAATACTTGCTCAAATCCCTCCCATATAACTCCCGGATCACTCTAAATGGTTTTTGGTATAAAGAAACTGATAAAGGGGCCCAAAAAAGTGACAAAAAGAGGCCAAAAACTCTATAAATAGAAGCTGGCAGCTCATTATCACCATTGCTGATTTGGAAATTGACTCTGGAGCCAAAAGACCCCGTTTGCCAAAGATCGTGATTCCGAGAGCTACAGTGGACGAAACAAACTTCTGCTTGGACCAAGTAAGTACAAACTCCCTTGACTTGCTATTTAATACTTCATTTTTAGCATTTTATTTGATTTTGGGGGCAACTGTCGACCTCAAAAAGGTCGGCCCTAGGCAAACGAGGGTTGTCCAGGGACAGCCCGCGGGTACCCATGACTGTCGCCTCTACAGGCTGTGGGTATCCCTCGTGTGGTGAAAAAGCCAAAAATTTTAAAAATATTAACCCTCCTTTTGTTTTGTTGTGTTGGTAGGATGTATGTTCAGTGGAGGGAGAGGGAGCATGAGGCCGCCAATGAGTTAGTGGCTGCAGATCCGAATGTTGTGGTCGTGCTGACATAGTGCGGGTTGGTGAGATTCTTTTTATGTCCATTCATGCACGCGCAACCAAGGCTACTGAATGCCTTGGTTGATTACTGGCACCCAGATGCAGAGGCTTTCATGCTAGAGGGGAAATCCTTGGTGCCCACCATTGAGGATATTTACTTTCTGACTGGCCTCTCGAGGAGAGGGGAACCAGTCAACTTTCAGACTTTTCCTGCGGGGCCGAGAAAAGTCTCAGAGCTTATAGATGAGTATTGTGAGGCTGGGACTGATCATAGAACTTCCTCGGTACCCATTAGTAGGATCCTCAGCCTCGCCCTACAGACTATTTTATCGCTCATTGGGCGGATTACCGGCTCAACGGTCGTGCATCAGGCTTCGCGCGCACATATGAACTGTGCGATCCAATGCATGAATGCACAAATTTTTGACTGGAGTACCACACTGTTGGAGTGCATGAAGAGTCAGCTGATAGCATGCCGACAGCGGACACACAGGAACTTCGGGTTTGGGACCATCCTGTGTTCATTATTTTTTGAGAGAGTTCCATGTTTTAGTCCTCGGCTGACAGTACGAGGACATATGGCCACTTTCCCTGCAGTATTCAGATGGGCAGTGTTACTACCGCGACAAGGTGGTGGAAGGACCGTGGAGGCCTTCGACGACGACTTTTTTTCTTGGCTGTCATGACAGATCCCGGCTATTGAGGACTACCCATATGCGGGGATCGACTTCTCCAGAGATCCAATGATACCAGTGCCTCCTGGTGAGGAGCGAGGGGAGATGGGTAAGTCTCCACCTATACAGTTTTTTTTTTTGCATATGTAATTTTTATGTCTTTTTGATATATATATATCATGTTTTTGTATACCGGAGTTTTTGATAGGTGATCATTTATTGCATGCAGATGTGGGACCCATGCGACCTGTCGACTATGCATGGAACAGGCGTCTCCCACGACCAGAAGACGTAGCTGCCGCCGCTGGGGGAGCAGCAGTAGAAGGGAACCTCCCAGCAGGGAAGGCCGAGAGGGTTCTTAGGTGGATTGAGCGGAACTTCACTGCGCTCACTCGCATAGTTCCCATGGCAGAGATAGAGGACCTGCCACCGTCCATGCAGACTCATGTTGTGGGGGCACCTAGGACATGGGTCCGATTATTTAGGTGTTTAGCTAGCGCTGTAGATGATTGTAACAGGGCCCATAGGCCCTGAGCAGACTTTGAGACTTTTTATGTGCCACGAGCACCTTATTGTATATATTTTTTGAGGGAATAAACCCGGTGACTCGTTACTGTTCCCACTTTTGAGGCGCTTGCACCCATCTATGTACTCTGAGGATTTTATGATGTTTATATATGGTTTTTATCTCTTTTTGTGTCTTATGGATTATGTGTAAAAGAATGTATTTTACATGTTTATGTTCATGATCTTCTTATATGTGAGTAATATGCCAATCTAAAATGTGATTAGCTAGAGTATCTGTAATTTGATTTAAACTCCTAGGAACATGAAAATACATGATATAATCAAAGTTGCGTTCCAAGAGACGTACCCTAAGGAATCGTCGGTGTAAAGTTGGGTCATGCACCCGGTATATTCTGTTTAGCTGCGACACAACCATCTGAGCATCTAGATAGACCCAGAGACGAGAGATACCCAATGATAAAGCATCACGAAGCAACTCAATATGTTAAGGTCCTAACGCGCACATAGGTAGATCAATGTATTCAGATGTA